>PVKE010036391.1:0-16427 GCA_004027555.1 Craseonycteris thonglongyai | reverse complement strand
TCTGGGCCCTCCCCCTTCTCTCTGTCTCTGACTCTGTATCTCTCTCTCTGTGTCAAAAACAATAAAAATAAATCTTTAAAAAGTAAGGTCAAGATCTTTCTCAAAATGACACTCAGCTAATAATAGCTCTAAGGAATGCCCCTCCCAACTAATCACTAAGTATCAATTAAAGTGCTGAAAAAGATGACAAGCAACACAAAACAAAAAACTACCTCACTAAAAACTAAGGCTGAAAAAGAACCTACCGGTAACCCTCAAATCTTCAGTGAATTGACAGTAATTATAAAGCAGATAAGGGGAAGACAGATCATTCCCCAGTTTTTATCTCATGGCTTATCCATGAAATGTAACCTCATTTGTGAACACAGTTAAGAGGATACTTGCTGGTTCCTACTAACATTTGCCCACTGACTCTGTGACCCAGAGACTTCACCACCCATACAGAAGTATTTCTGCATCACTGAGAAGCTGCGTTAGGCTGAGTAGAAAATTGGTTGTCCAGTCCTCCCATCCACTGTCCCATTACCTATCTCTGTCTTCTCATGACCAGAAAGATAATGACAAAGCTCAGAAAACAAGTGTGCAGAAAGTAGAGATGGTGGATTATGACAGAGGGCTTTCTGAGAAGCACCTCATAAAGAAACAGAAGAAAAAGAACTGTGGATCCTTTGTGCTGGTTACACTGCATAATAATATAGAAAAAGCAAGGGGGTCGGAGAAAGAAGCAACTGCAGTAAAGACCAAGTACACAGAGCCAACATCTGCGAGAACTGGGAACTACCCTGGGAATATGCCCTTCAGTCTGCCCTGCAGCTGAAGATTTAGAAAGAGGACTGAATAAAAAACACGGAACAAAAGGCGCATCCACTCAACCCACCTGGTCCTGCACAGCACTCAGTTGTCTGAGGACAATAAGGAAAGAAGGAAGGAAAAAATAACACGGGATTGATTTAAAAGTATGTCAGAATAAGGTGAAATTCTTTCTCAGAGTCTTTCTGAATATTTTCTACAGTATGATGCAAAATAAATTTTCTGAAAACGGGTTGGCATAATCAAAGAAGTACAAGAGAACATTGTATAAAGGCAACAGAATAAGATGAACAGCTAAAAATATAATATAAATAATAAAATAATATAACAACATAAAGAATTATAAAAAAAAAAGTTAAGGAGAATTTCACTAGGAATGAAAACATAAATACAAAATTAAAGTCCATGTTGGCAACAATAAAAAGCATAGTCTTGATACTATAGGAAATGAATGATGTAAAGGATTTTGAAAAATTGAAAAGCTATCCCTCAATATAAAAGAAAGGTGTAAAGAAATGAAAATTAGGAAAAAGAAAACAGTCATGGAGGACCAGAGAAGGGAATAACAACTAACAGGTGACTGGTGTACTCAAAAGGAAGAGAACGTAAGTGGAACGCAAGCAATAATCAAAGATAACAGAAAATAAAGCTCCCATCAACTGAAGTCAGAACGATGTGTGCAGAGGTCACCATATCCCAGAACATCAACAAAAACAGACTGACATATTGATTTGAGGACAATAGGGAGGATGAAGAAAGAAAGGAAAACAATGGTAAAGACATAAATTGAGGGGAAGCCAGGATGGCTCAGTGGGTTAGATGCTCACTTTGCAGCCCTGGGGACCGAGGATAGAATCCCAGCCCCGGCCCGTGCGGAACCATATGCTGAACTGGGAGCTCCCCCTGTTCAGTTCTCACCGGGGTGAGACCCTTGCCCAGTTCCTGCCCTGTGCAGCCCTGTGCCCACCTGTGGGATGACACTATGTGGAAAAAAACAATGATGTGCAACTATGGAGACTGTTCTGGGCCCTCCTCCTTCTCTCTGTCTCTGTATATGTCTCTCTCTCTCTCCCTCTGTCTGTCAAAAACAATAAAAACAAATCTTAAAAATAAAAAAAAAAGACATAAATTGAGCTGGAGATTAGGTATAGACAAAAATGTTTATCACATAACAAGAGAATGGAGAAACAAAATATGGTTCATTCAAACAACGGTGTACTGCTCGGCAAGAAACATGATGAACTACTTATACACACAAGTTGCCTGTTAGTGCTAGGCCAGCAACTGGGGAGATTTGAGACTAAATTAGTTCCAAAACAGGATTATATTACTTTAAGAAGCCAAAAGTGAAAGGTAGAAAGCCAAAAAGATAGTTAATTAACCATCCTCCTGTCTACTGATTAATGAAACTCAAAAAGACACACGTTTACTAGGTAATAATAAAAAATTCCAGCATAATGTCCAGAAGGGGTTTATTCAGCCCTTTTAACATTAGTTTCAGGTGTATAAAAGAACATGATTAGACATTACACGCCTCACAAAGTGACAAACCCAACAGGTCTACTACTCCTCTGATAGTTTACATAGCTATAACAATAACAATAACTGTATTTCCTATGCTGTACTCTACATCCCACGTCTATACATATTTTTAAATTATAGTTGGCATTCAATATTATTTTATATTATTTTCAGGCGCACAGCACAGTGGGTATTCAGCTGTTTAGTCAAGTATTACTGTTTTATATTTTTAATTTGTTTTCAGTTTTAAAAAAATTTAGACTTTTCTTTAAAATTAAAAAAAATCCATACTAAAATTATACTTAAGTTATAGTAAAAAATATACAACTTGTTTAATCAAGAATATATCCTAAGATCCAACTTTTTATTCAATAAGCATCAGAATAGTTGGTTACAGACACTGTAAAGTAAATTCATGCTGGGGAACCATGATGTATCCATAACTAAAATGGCTAAAGAAATAGGAATTCATGTACCTAAGTCAAACACAAAATCATGTATGCCCTCTGAAATATAGCTCATATTCTACCCGAAAGACAACGTTACTTTCTAAAATTCAGTCTTCACTTATTTCACCTGTTTAGGATCATCAATTTCAATCTCTGGGAAATGTCTGCAGAACTGGACTCCAGACCATGCTCTGTTAGGAAATACCGTAGGCCTTAGGAAAGGTCACCTAACTCCCATGGCACAAAGAGTCCTCATCTATAAAATGAGCAAAGTCTATGACTAAAGCCTAACCATAGGAATATGTCCTTAAATTTTACATATTTGTATTTTTGGCAACAGTACTAAAGATGGTGCTAGTCAGTTAGATTTTGCCTCATATTGTGCCTCACAGGCTGCAATGTGTCATTTTAATAATTAATATAGAGTTTTTGCTTGAGTAAATTCATTGAAGTGGTAAAAGTGAGGAGGAGGAAGGGGAAAAGAAGCAATTCAAATAAATCAATGCCTGTATTATAATAATTCACCAATATTTACTAAAGACCAAATAAATATATGCTTTAATATATATTTTATTTATACTGCTGCTTTCCTCCTGTAAACATAATACTAGCAGTAATTATTAAGGTAAGTAGACTAAGGATGAATTGAAAAAAAATGTTATTTCTTAAGGTCAAAAAAAAAAAAAAGATAAAACATAGTCATGTGGAATTCCTGAATCTCTAAGACTTTAAAGAAAAGATTTTCTTATATTAAAAAATAAATTACAAATCTGGCATTGGAGAGAGCAACCTAATATGCTATTCAATCATTTATTCAATAAATATTAATAAAGCATCTATAATGGGCAAAGCATTGTGGCATATGGTATTCTAGCAAAGACAAAGTGAATATGGTCCCTGACCACAAGACCTTACCATCTAGGAGGGAAAATAAGACATAAATACAGTTAGTGGTAATACAAAATAGAATGTGACAAGAGATACAAAACAGGAATGAATAATTTATAAATAATATAGGTCAGAGGAAGGAGGGGTCTTTGGTGGGCAAATTATTCAAGACTAAATTCATGGAGAAGGTAGCATTGAGATAAGCCTTAAAGGACGGGGAGAATTATAACTGGCAGAGAAGGAAAAGGGGTGAAGAAGACAGGCAGTGAAGGGGAGCAAATGCCACAGAGGTGAGAAAATGAGACTTATTCAGAGAAGACCAATCAATGTGATTTAGGGAATACTTTTTATATGCTTTTAAAAGTTAATCATTTCCTTTCCAATTATCCTATGAGAAGGGATTCTGAACCCTACTTTACAGAGAGGGCTCCTGGGGCACATTAAGTGAAGTGCTCTGGTGGGTGGCAGGGTTACTCCAAGCACAGGTCTGTCTGTTCCAAAGCTACACATCTTTAATTACAATAGCAAGTGACTTCCTTCCAGCCTCCATAAAGAGGAGTGTGGCGTGATGATCCAAGACCAGCCCAGACCAACGGGACCTTTACACCACAGACTAATGGGTTTGCATCTTCAGAAAAATTTTGAATATCCTTGGGATAACATTTGTAGGAACAGGATATTAAAAATCCTCAACTGGCTATAGTGAGTAGGAGAGGGAAGATGAAAGAAGCAAAATAACCAAGTGCAGTGGTTCAAGTAAGAAGTGGTAGAGCATCAACAGAAACCATAATGCTGAAAGAGAAAGGAGAACAAGGATGTAGTACAGGGGTCTCCAAACTTTTCAGCTCGCGGGCCGCATTAACTATCAAACAACAGTTTGGGGGCCGACTACACACTCGAGGTCCAAATAAAAAAGAATCAAAACATAAATATTGTTTTTAATTATTTATTTAATATTATTTTATTCAGATAAAAAGGTCTCCACGGGCCGGATGAGAGGGCCTCACGGGCCGCATCCAGCCCAGGCCGTAGTTTGGAGACCCCTGATAGAAGATGCTACAAGCACAGAGTCAGAAGACTCTGAATGCATACACTGAGAGAGAAAAACACATTTATTGTGACTCTCAAGCTTTTAACCCTGAATAAAGAAAATTCACTATTTTGCGTGGAAAACAATTCAATCTCACGTGTATTTACTGAGTTTCAGTGGCAGTGGGATAACTGAGATCATTCATAGACCACTGCAGTCATGGGAGTAAGCAGCAGAGAGAGAATATAAAGAACAAGTACCCACTACTGATCTCTGAAGAAAATTCTCATTTAAATGGCCAAAGTGGACTAGAAAAAAAGTCACGTAGAGAATGTGACAAGTCAGGAAAGAAACGTGGCAGAGAGAAATATCATACAATACCCAGGCAGTGAAAGTCACAATCATACCACAATCAAATGAAAGACAACTGCAGCTTCCATATAACAGCAAGAAGCTAACTGGAAGCTTAGATTCACAACAGTATTCATTTCCTTACCAAAAAGTTACTTTTTAATAATCAGATTTCTTGACCTATTTTTATTATATATGACATTAAAGTCATTAAATCATCATGTGTGCATTTTTAAATGATTTTAAATGTATGTTCCTCTTTCCAATGACTGGCATTTCAGAGTTAATCTTTTATTCTGATTGATAACTCCAGAAAAGAAAAGAAGGAAAAAATGGCATTTACTGAATGCTACATATGCCATGCACAATTTATATTTTGATATTTAATATTCATATGTTTGCATATAGGGTCAGGTGTGTTTTACTGTATTTATATACATACACATACAGAGAAAATATGCCCTTTTCAAATACTGTGACTGATATATTTGATAGAAAACTAAACATAGGGATATTTAAAACTATAGTCTTAATATTCAAATATTCTTGTACAAGTTCGTGAATACTAAATTTTTAACTCCAGTAATTAAATCCAGACTATTGCAGTTTGGAAATAAGTGTTTACTGCCATCTTGTGGAAATTTTGCTTATCTACACAAAAATATGCAAGTTGTCTTTAAAAAGGCAATATGAAATCTTTAACTAGTAAAATTATTTTGCACTACTCGATCTATCTTGTTTCATCAAAAGGTACTGCTTCAGAGTATCCAAAGAATCAAAATGTAGAAAGCTGCAGGTCATAAATTATGATACATGATTTAGAATTCTTCCCATGACTGTGGAAGAACTATTTACCAAGACTTCCTTATTACCAAATTCAAAATATGATAAAATTACTTTCTCCCCCATAGACATAGTTGTGAACTCCTCACACCAATCAGATGATACGAATAAAAGATCTATAGTAAACCGGCAACGGGAATGCTGACACCTGACAACTGTGTTGTATTAAAGGCTGTGTATATAGGGCTGTTTTCCTTCTCCCATATCACCTAAGTTCATGTATGGTCCACAGAAACTGATATTACAGGCAAAGAACTTAATAATATGGTACTGTAATGCATTATCTGATGAAGTCACAAATGTCTACATTATCTGATTCACAATTAAATACTTCACATTTTATTCATGGCTTCCCCAGAAGCACTATATATGTCTTAAATATATATCTTGAATTCTCAAAGCAATACAGTTGAAATCTCTGAACTGAATAAGGGCCCATTTCTAAACTTTGACTTTTTCACTTAATGTCTGTGATTTGTGAGAATTACAACAAATATAAATTTGGTCTTTGTCCCCCATTTCTAGCAAAGACCTTTTAAAACCCTTTGAAATTGCAAAGTGTCTTTTGTAATGTTAAAAAAAGATGGCTTTCTGGTCCTGGACCCTTGCTTTTGGGAAGGTTTTCAATAATTGTTTCAATTGCCTTACTGTTTGGTTTGTTTAGGTTATCCAGTTCTTCTTGATTCAGTCTAGGTAGACTATATGTTTCTAAAAACTTGTCCATTTCTTCTAGGTTGCAAATTTGGTGGCATATAGTCCTTCATAGTATTTTTGTATGATCCTTTGTATTTCTGTGGTATCGGTTGTAATTTCCACTTTTTCATTTCTAATTTGGATTATTTGTGTGTTTTCTACTTTTCCTTGGTGAGTCTAGCCAGGAGTTTGTCAATTTTATTAATTTTTTCAAAGAACCAGCTCTCTGTTGCATTTAATTTTTTCTATTATTTTTTTTATTCTCTATTTCATTCAGTTCTTCTTTAATTTTTATTATTTCCTTCCTTCTGCTGGCTTTGGGTGTTTCTTGTTCTTCTTTTTCTAGTTTTGAAGATGTGATATTAGGTTGTTTACTTGTAATTTTTCTTGTTTCTTGAGAAAGGTCTGTTGTGATATAAATTTTCCTCTTATTACTGCTTTTGCTGCATCCCAGTAATTTCAGTATGTTGTATTTTCATTGTCATTTATTTCTATGTTTTTTTTAATCTCTTATTTCTTCTTTGATCCAATCATTTTTGATACAATCCAATAACATGTTGTTTAATCTCCATATATATGTGGTTTTTCATGCTTTCTTTTTGTAGTTGATCTCCAATTTCAAAGCTTTGTGATCAGAGAATACACTTGGTATGATTTTGATCTTCTTAAATTTGCTGAGGCTAGCTTTGTGTCCCAGCATGTGGTCTATCCTTGAAAATGTTCCGTGTGTACCAGAAAAGAATATATAGTCCTGCGTTTTAGGATGGAGTGTCCTGTAAATGTTAATTATGTCCAGTTGCTGTAATGTATCATTTAAAGCTGGTGTTTCTTTATTTATTTTCTGTTTGGACGATCTGTCCATGGCTGTCAATGGGCTGTATAAGTCCCCTACTATAATTGTGTTTTTGTCAGTTTCTCCTTTTATATCTGTTACTAGTTGCTTTGTACATTTTGGTGCTTCTTGGTTGGGGGCATATATATTAATAAGTGTAATATCTTATTGTTGTATTGTCCCCTTTATCATTATGAAATGTCCATCTTTGTCTTTTATTATCTTTTTGATCCTGAAGTCTGCTTTGTCAGATATAAGTATGGCTACACCTGCTTTTTTCTGGGTGCCATTTGCTTGGAGTATTTTTTTCTACCCTTTCACCTTGAGTCTGTGTTTGTCCTTGTGGCTGAGGTGTGTCTCCTGTAGACAGCATAAGGTTGGTTTTTGTTCTTTAATCCAGTTTGCTACTCTGTGTCTTTTTATCGGTGAGTTCATTCCATTTACATTTAGGGTTATGATTGTTATATGAGGATTTCCTATAGCCACTTTAACGAGTTTTACCAGGCATTCAAAGAGGAACTAACATCCATTCTTCTCAAACTTTTCCAAAAAATTGAAGAAGAGGCAATACTTCCCAACTCATTCTATGAGGCCAACATTACCCTAATACCAAAGCCTGACAAGGACATCACAACAAAAGAAAACTATAGACCAATATCTCTGAAGAACACCAAAGCAAAAATCCTAAACAAAATACTAGAAAATAGAATACAACAATGCATTAAAAAGATTATACATCACGATCAAGTGAGATTCATCCCAGGGACACAAGGATGGTTTAACATCCTCAAATCAATCAATATAATACACCACATAAACAAAATTAAGGATAAAAACCATATGATTATATCAATTGATGCAGAAAAGGGATTCAATAAGATACAACATCCATTTATAATCAAAACACTTAATAAAATGGGTATAGAAGGGAAATACCTCAACATAATAAAGGCCATATATGACAAACCCTCAGCGAATGTCATACTAAATGGGGAAAAACTGAAACCTTTTCTTCTAAAATCAGAACGAGACAGGGATGTCCCCTGTCACCAATGCTATTCAACATAATTCTGGAAGTCCTAGCCAGAGCCATTAGGCAGGAAAAAGAAATAAAAGGCATTCAAATTGGAAATGAAGAAGTTAAACTGTCACTTTTTGCAGATGATATAATCCTTTATATAAAAAACCCCAAAGACTCTGCCAGAAAACTGTTAGAAATAATAAATGAATACAGTAAAGTTGCAGGACACAAAATCAATGTACAAAAATTCACAGCTTTTTTATACACAATGAAACTTCAGAAAAAGAAATGAGAAAAATGATACCACTTGTGATCAAAATAAAAATAAAATACTTAGGAATAAACTTAACAAAGAAAGTGAAGGACTTATACACGGTAAACTATAAGACGTTATTAAAAGAAACTGAAGAAGATACAAAGAAATGGAAGGATATTCCATGTTCATGGACTGGAAGAATCAACATAGTTAAAATGGCCATATTACCCAAAGCAATATACAGATTTAATGCAATTCCCATCAAAATCCCACAGACATTCTTTCAAGAAATAGATTTTTTTTTTTTTTTAATTATCAGGGGAAGTCGGGATGGCTCAGTGGGTTAAGCACTCACTTTGCAGACCTGGGGACCGAGGATCAAATGCCAGCCCCGGCCCATGCAGACCCATATGCTGAACTGGGGAGTGCTCCCAGTTTGGTTCTCACCAGGGTGAGACCCGGGCCCAGTTCCTGCCCTATGCAGCCCAAGCCCACCTGTGGAATGAAACTATGTGGAAAAACCGATGATGTGCAACTATGAAGACTGTTCTGGGCCCTCCCCTTTCTGTCTCTGTTTCTGTATCTCTCTCTCTCTCTGTCAAAAACAAAAAAAAATAAAAAAATAAAATAAATTATCAGATTCATATGGAAAGACAAAAGGCCCCAAATTGCCAAAGCAATCCTCCAAAAAAATAAATAAATAAATAAGGCTGGAGGCATCACACTGCCTGACTTCAGTCTATGCTACAAAGCCTCAATAATCAAAACAGCTTGGTATTGGCAGAGAAACAGACATACAGACCAATGGAACAGAATCAAAGGCCCAGAAATAAGCCCACAAACATAAGGACAGATAATCTTTGACAAAGAAGCAAAAAAATATACAATGGGGAAAAGAAAGCCTCTTCAGTAAATGGCGCTGGGAAAATTGGAAAACCACTTGCAAACAAATGAATCTGGACTGTGAAGTGTCACCATATACCAAAATTAACTCAAAGTGGATTAAGGACCTCCACATAAGATCTGAAACTATCAAGTGCATAGAAGAAGGCATTGGCACTAAACTTATAGACCTTGGGCGCAAAGAGCACTTTATGAACTTGACCCCAAAGGCAAGGGAAGTAAAAGCAAAAATGAATGGGACTATATCAAACTAAAATGCCGTCAACAAAGTAAAAAGGAAACCAACCGAATGGGAGAAAATATTTGCAAACAATGCCTCTGATAAGGGGCTAATATCTAAAATATATACAGAACTCATACAACTCAACAACAAAAAAACAAACAATCCAATTTAAAAATGGGCAGAAGACCTAAACAGGCACTTCTCTCCTGAAGACATACAAACAGCCAACAGATTCATGAAAAAATGCTCAACATCACTAGCAATTAGGAAAACGCAAATTAAAACCACAATGAGATACCACCTCACACCTGTTAGAATGGCTATAATCAACAAGACAAGTAATAAGTGCTGGAGAGGCTGTGGAGAAAAAGGAACCCTCATACACTGCTGGTGGGAATGTAAATTGGTACAACGACTGTGGAAGGCAGTGTGGAGATTCCTCAAAAAACTAGGAATGGAATTGCCATATGACCCAGCAATCCCTGTCCTGGGTATCTACCCAAAAAACCTGAAAACCTTAATCCGCAAAGATATATGTACCCCAATGTTCATTGCAGCACTGTTCACAGTGGCCAAGTCGTGGAAACAACCAAAGTGTCCTTTGATAAAGAAGTTGTGGTACATTTATACAATGAAATACTACTCAGCAATAAGAAAAGATGAAATACAGCCATTTGTGACAACATGGACGGACCTTGAAAACATCTTATTAAGCAAAATAAGTCAGAATGAAAGAATCAAGAAACATATGATGTCACTTATAGGTGGAATATAAAACTGAAAGAAACAAAGAAACAAAGACTCATGGACACAGTCAATAGTTTAGTGGTTACCTGAGGGTAAGGGGGGAGGTGGGTGGGAGAGATGGGGGGGAAGTAGGGAGGGAGAAGCAAACATACAGTGATAGAAAGTGAGCTGATTCTAAGTGGTGAGCACATAATGCAATTATAGACAATGTAATGTAGAATTGTACACCTGGAAACAATGTAATTGATATCAATTAATGTCACCCCAATAAATTTAACAAAAATAAATACATAAATAAATAAATAAATAAACAAGATGGCTTTTGGAATACCCCTAGGTCACCTAAAGATGCAGTCTAAGATTATAGGATTGCAACATTCAGTCCCACCCCATGACCTCCTGGATGAGGGGAGGGGCTGGAGGCTGACTCACTCACCAATGGCAAGTGATTTAATCAATCGTGACTATATCAAGAACCCTCCATAAAAACTCAGGAAGACCGTGTTCCGAGAGCTTCCCAGTGTGTGTGATGAGCTCGAGGAGGTTTGGGGAGAAGGGTGCCCCCAGAGAGAACAGGGAAGCTCTGTGCCCTTTCTCCAGACCATGCCCGATGCATCTCTCCCATCTGGCTGCTCCTAAATTATATCCTTGGTAATCAACCGAGAATCTAGTAAGCAAATGTTTCTCTTGAGTTCTGTGCAAATTAATAAAAGCCACAAAAAAGGTTGTGGGAACCACTGATAAAAAGCGAGTTGGTCAGCACAGGTATCAACCTGGGCTGCAACTACATCTGAAGTGGGGCTAGCTGGGGGACATTTTTGGAGGACTGAACCCTTAACTGGTAGGACCTGATGTTCTCTCTGGGTAGGTTTATCAGAACTGAGTTGAATTGTAGGACATTGCCCAAAAATCGTTAGTGCGTTGAGGGAAGCCCCTCCCCGCATTGAAAATTTGGGTTTCAGAATACCCGAAACATCTTACATAATAATATCTAAATAGTATTTTATATTTTATAGCATTGTTCTCATTCCTAAATGTTTTCTACAATTTACCAAAAAATAGCGATAAAAATTTTAAAAGCTGCTAAGCATAAATAGCTTGCAATTTATGTGTTTTGTCCCTATAATTAGACTACAGAATCTTCAGCATGTCAAATAGTCTAATCTCCTTTGGATAATGCCCTCCTTCATTTCTTCACAAACAATAGGCTATTTTTCTGACTAGTTTAGCTACCCAGTAAGTGTTGGTTAAGTAGAATGTCATGTTTAGGAAATACCTGAATACGTAAATTTTAGGTGCTTTTTTCTTAGTTGTGCTTAGATTTTAACTACACAAAACCAGTTATCTCAGCTATATATGTACGATGGAAACAATTGCAAAAGAAATATCAATGTCACTGTGATTGAGTTAATATTATTCTCTAGAGTCTAGACTAAAAACTCTTAGAGCAAGTTTGTCCAACCTGTGGTTCACAGGCTGCATGCAACCCAAGATGGTTTTGAATGAGGCCAAACACAAATTCATAAACTTTCTGAAAACATTATGAAATTTTTGGCAAAATTTTTTTTTTTTTTAACTCATCAGCTATCATTAATGTTTCTGTATTTCATGTGTGGCCCAAGACAATTCTTCTTCCAATCTGGCCCAAGGAAGCCAAAAGGTTGTACACCCCTGTCTTAGAAGATAAGGACCAAATGTTTGTTTTCTTCACAATATCAAAGTAGTGCTTATCAGGCAGCCAATAAGTGACAGTGTAATTTCAGCATAATGTAGACCAGGGCTTCTCAACATCAGCACTACCTGGTATTTAATACAAGCTAGATAATTCTCTGTTGTGGGGGTTATCCTGTGCACTGTTGGACGTTTGCTAGCCTCTACCCACTAGATGCCAGTAGCTCCCTCTCCCAATTGAAATGATAAAAATGTCTGCAGACAATGTCCCCTGAGGGGCAAGAACCACTGGAGCAATACAAGTCTAGCACTCAAGACAAATACATCATGATCTTGTTTCTAAACTTTGGACAAGATAAATCATCTCTCTGAGCCAGGATTTCCTTGTCTATACAGTGAAATGATCGGATTTACAACTTTATAGTCTGTATGACTCATCCACTCAATCATCCAATATTTATGACATGTGTATATCTAACACTGTTCTAGGCACAAGGTATCCAGTGGTGAGCCACTAAAATTCCCCCATCTTTGTCAGTTATCTCACAACAAATACCAGTTCTGAATAACATAATAAACACTATTTTGCTTTTTCTCTCCCCTTCTTCTCAATAAAAGTGAAGAGATTTAACACTTACCGAATTTCCTTTATGTGTAAGGAGCTGAAAATTCCTTAATTCCTTGCTTAATTCCAAAATAATCCCATATAATATATACTATCACCTTTTCTACACACAAGGGAATTGGGGTTCAGAGAGGTTAAATATTTGTTTAAGAGTCATAGATTGTGAGCAGTATACATGAAATTGTTTTTCCCACTATACTAGTCTCTCTTTACCCCATGGGCCAATATAAACACCATAAACTCAAAGGCCATTCAAGAGTTACATAATCCAATTTATCAGGAGTGCCTCAAGCCCATTAGAATAATAGTATGTCAGATTGTAAATATGCAAGTTGAGAGTGGAAAGGCTGAGGGAAAAGAGTCAATAATACACTGGCAAATCCTGCCCCTCTGATAGGTATTTCCCTTTATGCAAAAACAGCTCAGTTTTCATTCATCTTTTTTTTTTTTCTTTTTAGACTTTATTAAAACCTATCTAACAGGACTCTTACTTTCCCTTTATTATTCTGTTTTTCCCCTTTCACAACATTCTGGTTTCCACTAAAAATGCTCTCAATAAATTCACAAATGACCATGTTCTTGCCAAATGGTGTAAACACGTTTTGTTCCCAACCTTTTCAACAGTACTCCCTCCTTTGTGATACAATGTCTTCCCCTTCTGGCCATTACCAATGCCAGTCCCTTGGTTCAAGTCCTCAAGATTCACTCAGGGTAAATCATACCTTTGTCTTCTATCTGGTCTTCCAGCATCTAAATTCAATCCCTTCTAGTCATTTCACAAAGGCTCTAGAGCAGCCTTGTCCACTAGGACTTGCCCTATGGTGATAAAAATGTCCTGTATCTGCATATTCAATACCGTGTAGATACTGAGCAACTAGAAATGTGGCCAGTGTGACTGAAGAACTAATTTTTTAATTATATTTCATTTTAATAATATTTACTTATATTGAAAATAGCCAGCATGTGGCTAGTGACCATCATATTGGAATATTGCGATTCTGGCGTGCTCATCTCTCAGCAGTGATTTATTTAGGACACCTCTCTTCATTTTAAAGAAAAAACCCAGTCTCCTTTGTTTATTATATGTGGCCTCCAAAAAGTCAGCTGTCCTACATTTCTGGTTCCACCACTCTCCTTTCTCCTTCTAGCACATATTCTGTGTGAGAGACATATATGTATCATACATAGGAAGCTCATTTCTACCAGCCCCCACTCCGCCTGGCCTGCGTAGCTGTCCTCACTCCCTGAGCATGCTTTCTCTCTCCCCCATCTGCCTTATTCTTCCATCAGGCAGGTCCTCCTCTATCCTCCGCACCATTCCTTGTTCCACCCAGCACCTCTACCAAAGGTATGTTGCAGTTCAGTGCTTCTGTATAAGCCTGCCACAATTCATATTGCTACAGTACATTCATCACACTGTACCGAGAGAGTCTCAAGGACAGAAATGAGACTTTTTTTCTAACATCACTGGTGTCTACCAAATGTCTGCAAATGGCTGTCTAGTCCCAACCTCTAAGGTAGCTAAGATCAACCTCAAACTTTATTTCTACCACTAGTTAGATCAAACCCAAGTCCTTTATTTGAAATCTTCAAAGCAAAAGGATATGTCACTCAGTAATTCCTTTCTGAACCCTTTTCTTTTAGCTGACCTCTCTTTCTACATTGTCTATGCATGAATTTAGACATTCCAAATCTCTTTCTGTGTCTTCTTGGCAACTTCTACAAGGATTGTCCTTTATTTCTCTGACAGCTTGTGTCTATTACCTTCTTTGAGAACCATGGAAAAGTTCACCACCACAAGAGCCTTCTTTGACTAATCTCACACTAACCCAACTCCACCTGTGCATATAATCAGTCCAACATGACCTTGCCAGGTGATAATTCAGTGTCCTTTATTGTATGCTGTCTTCTGAACTAGGTCAGTCCTTCAAGGGCAAAAACTGATTCCTGCTTCCTTCTCTATCTGCAGCACTCTCTACCATGCTGTGTATTTATCGGGCACTTAAGAAACACGAAAGAGTATATAAAATGTTAAAGATAGTATTTCCTGTTTCTATGAATTTCAAAAATAACTGTTCACAACTCTTGCATTTTCTTTTTTTTTTTTTTTTTTTAAGATTTATTTTATCATTTTTGTCAGAGAGAGAGACAGAGAGAAGGGGGAGGGCCCAGAGCAGTATCCATAGTTGTATGTCATCAGTTTTCAACATGGTTTCCTTCTACACAGGTGGACAGGGAGGGGCCTCACAGGGTGGGAACTGGGCTGGGAGCCTCCTGCATGGGAGACACACCCCCTCGAGCCAGGGGCTGAACTGAGGGGAGAGAACCAAACTGGGGGCTTCCCGCATGAGAAGCACACCCCAGTTCAGCATATGGGTCCGCATGGGCAGGGTCCAGGATTCGATCCTCGGTCCCCAAAGCTGCGAAGTGAGCACTTAACTCACTGAGCCATCCGGGCTACCCCACAACTCTTGCATTTTCAACATCCCAGTATGTGTGCTTTATTTTTTAAGTAGTGTCTCAATAGTAAAGGCAAAATTGAAAAAGTTAAAATAATGAAAAGCCATGGGCTCTTTTCTCCCCTAGGAAGAAGGGTATAATATAATAAAACAAGCAATGCTAGGAAGTTACAACTCAAAGTGTTGGGAACTCCCTACACCTACACTATCCTGATGACATAAATAATATTTTAAAATTAAAAACCTACATTACATCATCTATATATCACATTATGTAATGTAAAATTGTACACCTGGAAACAATGTAATTGATATCAATTAATGTCACCCCAATAAATTTAACCAAATAAATAAATAAATAAAACCTTGAAAAATAAAAAATAAATAAATAAAAGAGAAACCCCGCCAAGTAAATAAATTAATTAAATTAAAAACCTGGGCAAAATGCAAAAGCAAAATGATAAAAGGATAATCACTGTTTCTCAACTGTGGTTATGGGCAAGTTTTCACCTGTTATAGAATTGGAATTAGAAATCAATTTTTTCCCAATAAATTTAAAAATTAAAAAAATTAAAGCTTTCTTATACTTCTAAAAAAGAAAAAAGGAAATCAATTTTTTATCATGTGAAAATGACTGTACTTTCACAATGGTGGGACAAGCATATGACATAGGATTGTGCCAGGATCTTGTCTGAACATAGCTGACATATGAAATATAAAGCCCCAACTCATGGATGTCAGTATTATGAAGCTATGACTTCTCCTTTGATGTAAGAATATTACACAGAAACACCCATTCTGTTAAATTCAGGAGAAAATACATTCCTAACTTTCAATTTTCTGCTATGTATTTAATGCTTAACTATCCTTCCCACATCTTGAATTAAATATATATATACATATTCTACATAAATCTTTTTTTTTTTTTATCTTTTCACATTTATAGAGAGAAATTATCTTTTTGTCTTCAGTACATATTTATTTCTATTTTACTTTTTGACAGATAGAGAGAGAGACAGAGACAGAGACAGTTAGAGAACCGAACTGTGGGAACTCCCCAGTTCAGCACGTGGGTCCTGCCTGGGCCGGAGCCGGGATTCGATCC
>PVKE010036390.1:0-16427 GCA_004027555.1 Craseonycteris thonglongyai | reverse complement strand
ATTCTGTGTTTGTCCTTATAGCTGAGGTGTGTCTCTTGGAGGCAACATAAGGTTGACTTTTGTTTTTTAATCCAGTTTGCTATTCTGTGTATTTTTATTGGCAAGTTTAGGTCCATTTACATTTAGGGTGATAATTGATATATGAACATTTCCTATAGCCATTTTATTGTTCATTTTCTGGTAGTTCTTTTTTTTTTTTCCTTTTGATTGCTTTGTTGTTGTTGTTGTTTTTGTCAAATATTTTAATGTGGTGATGTTATGATGTTTATAATCTTTCTTTCTTTCTTTCTTTGTCATGTATCTGAATTGTTTTTGAGAGGTTACTGTGAAATTATGTAATAGAAAGTTTCATATTCCATGGTCACTTTTCTTAAGGATGTCTCATATCTCCATTCTCTTTGGAAGTTTAAACTTTTATTTCCTCTCCTTTTATGTTCTTGTTGTCCCAGTTTATTCCTATTTATTTTCACATTTTGTTTCGGGTCCAAGAGCTTCCTTCAGTATTTCTTGAAATGCCAGCTTATACTGAAGAATTCTCTCAGCTTCTGTATTTCTGAAAAGGCCTTTACTCCTCCTTTGTATCTAAAAAAAAAATAACTTTGCTGGGTAGATGATCCTTGGCTAATAATTTCTCTCCTTCAATATTTGAACACTTGATTCCACTCCCTGCTGGCTTATAGAGCTTATGTTGATAAATCTGATGATAGTCCAATAGGTTGTTTTTTTTCTTCAAAGACTTTTTTTGAAAGAGAGAGACAGAGACAGAGAGAAGAGCGAGGGTCCAAAGCAAGCTCCATAGTTGTACATCATGAGTTTTTGACATGGTCTTGTTCCACACAGGTGGGCAAGAACTGCACAGGGTGGGAACTACAAAGGGGCCCTCCTTCATGGGGGAGGCATGTCCCCCTGAGCCAGGGACCAAACTGGGGAATGAGAACCAAACTGAGGGCCTCCTGCATGGGAAGTACACCCCAATTCAGCATAAGGGTCCACATGGGCTGGGGCTGGGATTTGATCCTTGGTCCCAGGGCTGCAAAGCAAGCGCTTAACCTGCTGAGCCATCCTGGTTTCCCCATAGTGGGCTTTTTCCTTTATAGGTTGTGGTGTTCTTTTTCCTGGGTGCCTTGACAATTTTTTAATTGTCTTTCACTTTTGACATCTTTAGTATAAGGTGCCTTAGAGGAGGTCTGCTAGAATGCAAGTAGTTAGAGGTTCTTTTTCTTTTTGAATTTGAGGTTTCAGTTTTTTCCATGTATTTGGGAAATTCTCATCTAGTGTTTGTTTGAGAAAATTCTGTGCCCATACTGTTCTTTGCTTTCTTCAGAATATCTATTGTTTATGTGTTACTCTTTCTAATGGAATCAAATAGTGATTGTAGAGATTCTTTCTTTCTTTCTTTCTTTCTTTCTTTCTTTCTTTCTTTCTTTCTTCCTTTCTTTCTTCCTTCCTTCCTTCCTTCCTTCCTTCCTTCCTTCCTTCCTTCCTTCCTTCCTTCCTATCTTTCTTTCTTTTTAACTCTTAGGTTTCTCTTCCTTTTCCTGTGACATTTCCAAATCTATGTCTTTGAATTCCTGCATGTGGTCAACTCTGTTTCTTATGCTATTTCATTTTTCATTCCTTTTATTGTGTCACTCATCTCCAGAATTTCTATTTGCTTCTTATTTATAGTTTTGATTTTTTTGTTTTGTTTGTAGATTTACTTTCTTAGATCACTTAGCTCCCTCTTTGTAATTTGCCAGTTTTCTTCGATCTCTTTGAGTGTTTTCTGAATTGCTGTTGAATTCTGTGTCATTTAGATCATACATTTCCATATCTTCAAGTTCCTTTTCTGGAGATTTTCTGAGCACCTTTGTTCACTAGAGTACTCATTGCTATTGGAGTGTTTCCATTCTTTGGCATGAGTACTTTTCCTCTGGTAGATATAAGAGGTCTTTCTTTCACTTCCCAATTGGTGGTGCTGCAACATCTTACACTATTTTCTCTTGGCTATTAGTTTTATCACAGTGGGAGATTTCCTAGAAGGTGGTCTTATCTTCTTTGACTCAGTTGTCTTGGCCTCTGTGTGCCTCTTTTTTAAGAAAGTATGGTGGATGATATTCTATGCCTCTGAGATCCCACTGCAGTCAGAAGCTGCCATTCCTATGCTGCACAGTTTTCCTGGATCATTCTGTCAGCTTTAGTGGGAAGGGTGGGGTGGAGTTTGTTGGGAAAAGTACAGGCCTATTTGGATCACAGGATAATGGTGGTTTTCTGGCTGCAACTGACTGAATAGAGGCACTGGGTGAAGCTGGTAGGGGCATGAGGGTGGGAGCTTTGGGGTAGAGCAAGGGGAAATAGCTAGGTTCTGTGACCAAGGCCATGCAATGCTCTGGCTGGGGCTCTACTTCATCAAAGGCCACTCAATGCTTCAGTAGCCAGAATGCTCCTGCCACCAGGACTCCAGCGGCTGGAAGGCACTTTGGCTGTTAACTTTCTGTTCCAGCTGCTGGTCTTACTCTTTGTCTACCCCTCCCCCAACCATCAAGTTCTAGCCACTTCTCCCCATTCTGGCCACCTACACTATGTTATGACTGCTCTCTGGGCACTACTGCTGCTGCATCACGCTATAGCCACCTGAGCTCAACTGCTGTCCACCCCACATTTTCACTGCCTGTGCCTCCACTTTTGTTTGATCTTGGCCTCCAACCCTCTTAGAGTTGTTCTATATGTAGACCTGTGCTCCTACACTCCCACCTCTGTCTCTCTTCTGCCAGTCTCTGGGTTGGTCACTGGGTAGGTCTCTGAGTCATGCTCTACAGTGTGTCTCCATACTTCTCCCTTCTGTTCTCTCTCTTGCAGCCCTTTCTCTGGACTTTAGGTATTTTCTTATGATGAGTGGGTCTCTCAGCTGAGGCTATATGTTGCTTAGGGTTTCTCTGGATTTTAATAATTCAATTTGTTGTTTTTACCAGGAGAGTTTTCAAGAGCTTCTCTCATGCTGACATCTTGATGAGTGAATTTAGATTGAACCATAAACATTGAATATTATGTTATGAAACCATTGGTTTTAGTTTGTTTCCTCTGATACTACTCAAGTGTGAAGCAGAAGGGTGTTGTCTCATGATTCCCAAGTGAGGGTGAAGTGTTAGTTCCTCACTCAATTTTCTTTGACCCATCCCCAAGGGGATCTCATCATTGTTCTGGGTAAGGGTGTTAGAAGTTCCAACTCCCAAGTAGGCCTCCATGGCTATGTCTCTGGCTGCAACCACTAGAATTGACCCTAATGTGGCGTGTGCTGACATTCTGGCAGGGGTTGCCTCCATTACAACTGAGCCATGGTGAAAGTCCTGACTCTGTCCTAGGTCTCTGTGACACCATCCCAGCTAGCAGAAGAAAGGGTACCCTATTATTGCCAGGAGATAGTGAAAGTCCAGGTTCCCTAGATAATCTCAACTGACACCAACCTCTGAGGCAGGGGGCAGGTGGGGGGTACCTTCTTATAGCCTGAAGAGGGTGGGAGTCTAGGTTTCTGACTTGGCCTTTGCTGGTGTGTAATAGGTAAGGGGCTGTGGTTTTTCTTGGGATGTTTGGCTAGAGTACAGTGGTTATTTTATAAAAATCTTTTTTCTGTATGGGATGCCCCTTGTTTGGTTCTTTGTTTAGAGAGAGTAAGCCACTATTGGGGCTTTCCAGTTTTGTTGTTGTTTTGTGTTTGTTTTTGTTTTTTCTTGTCTGTGCCTGCTGGCATTTCCAGGTTGCTGACTTCTTCACCTCCAAGTCTGTGATATATGAGGGGAAACAAAAATACAAGCAACTCAACATCATGACATTCTACAGGTCCTGAGGTCCTGCCAGTTTGGCTTATTTTCTCTACCTTCAGTGTTCTATATATAATGTTCAGTGTTCTTAGTTGCACTGAGTAGGAGGAGTAAAGTATAGCTACTCCTTTCCTAGAAGGAAAAGCCGTGTCATTTACATTTAAATGTCTTTGCCAACTAATATAAACAGCAAGTGCAAAGCAAAAAGTCTGGGTCTTTATATGCAAATGCATCACCATAATCCAATAATATCCACCTCTGGAGAGGAATTGTAATTTCCTTCCTGTTGCTTGGTGTTGTAGGTGCTGATGTACTCTTAATGTGTCACTTAATTTCCACAAACATAATTCAATTGGGGTTATTCTAGAACCCCTGTATTCCATTTTCTAAGAAAGCTAAGGTAAAAAATTATAAATTTGCTTAGCAGAAATCATTAAGAAGTGAATATAAGTGATGCTGCAAATTATGGCCAAGTTTCTGAGGTGGGGAGTCCAGATTGTCAAGGCTACAGAAAGGGTCAGGTCTGAATTTTGAACACAAAAACTTCACAGTTCACATCATTAAGTAGTGATGAATTTATGTAGCTATTGCTGGACAAGACACATTAGTAGATTTCTTGTAGCATTTTATAATGAACTGTTAGTTTTAGTCTGCTCAAAGGAGAAAGCTGGCTTACCAGATCAATTTTCAGAGAATCACTATAGTGACAAATACTGTTATAAAGTATACAGAGGAAAGCAATTAATAAGTGCCCACTGATGATGAGGTACTGCCAGGTTTCCTGTGAAATGGAGAAGTGGTGCGAAGACTAGGCCATCTATTGATTTCTCTTGTAATTAGTGCTTAATGTGCTTTTGAACCCAACTTTTCCATTTGTATGTTGTTTCTCACTAGAGGTAGAAATGGAAACTATTTATTTTGGATCCAAACCCTAGACACATTTTGGAGTCAGAATTAATAAGAGAAAGACTAAGAAATGTTTAAATTTAGACATGTGGATTATTTTAGATGTCATTGGTCTGTCTGACATAATACTGTGCTTCAAATTATAAGCTGCTCTAAAGCAGTAGTTGATTTCTATCACATCCTCCACTATTATTTTTTACTGATCAAAAAACGTACACTTGGCAAATAAATATTCTGAATGCACCAGTCCAAAAACAGCTGAATGCATTTGTAACACAAAATAGGGTTTTCTGGAACTACAAATTACTCTGGTGTTCGAAGGCTTGGCCCAGTGTCTGACCCAGAGTAGATGAACAACAAACGTTAATTGAATGAGTTGGCAATATGCCATATCCCTAAATCAAAAAGGAGGTTAGAGTCCATTTTAATTTACCCTTGAAATTGGGTTGGCTTTCAGATGTGTAAAGACATTTATTTAAGTTCAGGTTTCTATGTCTACTTTGACAATAAGATCTGAGCTTTGAAAATGACCTTGGATTAATATAGGACATTATTGCTTGGTCTTAGAAGAGCATTATACTACTAAAAGCCAGTATATTTATAATTAGTGTTCGTCTCTTAATTTCTAGATGTGCATCATTGTTTATTATGGCATAATTTTCTTTAAATAGTATTTTGGCATCTTCTTTTATAGTAGTGCTTTATGATGGTTAAATTATTTACGTCAGTTGGAATTGAGTTTATTTGTATACAAGAGGGCCACCCAACTTCAGTGATTTTACCACATTGAGGTTTGTGTTTGTGAACAGTGTTACAAAGCTACTACTGGTTGTAAAGGAGCCTTATGGCAGTGAGCACATTTACCTGGGTATATTTCTTCCCCCAATAAAATTGGGCATATGTTGATTTTAAAAATGATACTAAATTGATCATCCCACACTACTGAAGTTTGTATTTATATCCATTCATTTAAACTGGGCTGGAAAGCCTTATAGCATTAATTTCTTATGGCTTATTAGCATGAAGACAAAATAATATACTTAAGTTTGTTTTTTGTTTTATTTGTTTGTTTTCTGTGCAGAGATTGTATGGGGAATCTGTGAATTTACTTTTCTTGCCCAGTGAGTTAACTAAGATGAGGGCATTAATTTGTTTGAATAGTTTTATGTCAACATCAGACTGAGAAAAATGTCATAGTATATACAATCTTTAAAAAGCAAGAAATACTAAGTGAAATAGTGCATCACATTTCGGAGCAGATAACCACTGTAGTCTTTGCTGCCCACAGAATTCTAGGTTAGAGTGATCAAGAGTTTGTCCCAAGAGTATACAGGAATCTTATGATCCCTTAGTGTAAAAACATATTTGAAAATAAGCTATCCCAAATTATTTATCAAAGCAAGCTCCGAGGCTGGGGCTTCTACTAAGAAAAGCAGTTTTTTAAGTCCTTGATGTTCTCTCATATTTCTATATTCTCACACCATCCTCACTTCTTCTGTTTAGCTTTTTTCCCCCCTTTCCATTGTTTCTGATATCATATAAACAATCCTATTCTGTAAGAATATAAGTCCAAAGGAAGTAGTTTTGTACTCCATCTCAGATATATCTGCAAAAGTTCTATTGGTACAATCCATATCTGATTCTGTGTTTTTTCCATAATCAAAAAATTGCTATGTTCACCATCTTTTCTCAATTTTCAACTATTATATCTTCCATATGAAATGAGATGGCATAGAGATCTATCACAGTTGAAACCATTAACAATTACTAAATTATAAACATTTGTTAACTATCTTAAAAAATATATAATCTCCTCTTTATAGCTGTAAGTCACATGAAGACAAGATTGTACTTCTTTGGATTTCATGTCTGTATATTAGATGAGAATCTATCACTTTGAATTGCTATGATGGGTAATAATAATTGATAATATTTATTGAGCACTTAAAATTTCCAATTTAAAACTTTACATGTAGTTATCAGTTAGGATTTTTTTGCCAGTTAGCAAACTACTTCAAAACTTATTGGCTTAAATGAAGGACCATTTATTATTGATCATGAATATCTGAATGGGGCTCAGCTTGGCTGATCCTGGGTTGGCTTGCTCATGTATCTGAGGTCAACTGGTGGGTTGACTGAGGCTGGTTGGCCTCAGAGGCGTTCACTCAGATTTTTAGCATTTGACCAGCTGATGGCTGGTACTATATGGTAACAGGGCCACTTGTCTCTCATCATCCAAAAGGCTAGCCTTGATTTGTTCACATGGCACAACAGGGTTTCTAGAGGGAAGATAAGAGAGAGTGTGGCCTCTTGAGGTCCAGCTCAGGACTGGCACAGTGCTACTAGTAGCCAAAGTCACAGGGCTAGCCCAAGTTCAAGTAATAGACTCCACCTCTTGATACAAGGATCTACAAAACCAAACTGCAAAAGGGGGAAGATAAAGAGAGAAATGTAGAATTGTGGCCATTTTTGCAGTATACCTCATATGTATTAACCCTTAATCCAACAATGTTGTGAGGTAACACTACTCTTTTTCTCATTTTTATATGTGAAGAAACTGAAGGGCTTAGTAACTTTGTTCCAAGCTACACCATTCAAAATAGCAGAACCAAGCCTCAAATTCATCATTCTTTTTCTAGAACTTGTTCTATTAGCTATTACCTCACAACTTTGAACTAGATATCAAGGTCTACTCATGTGGTTTGACCACCACAGAGAGAAATTCTAAGTAGCATTAGAAAAATCTTGCAAATGTCAACACCTACCCACTTAAAAGGATTTTGAGGAAACTTGATAAAGTGTAAAGTAAATTGCTCATGGTACATTCAGATAGATGCAGATTATGTAAGTTCATAACTGTGTCATTTCTCTTCCCTTCCCACACCTTCTTCAGAAGTAGCACCAAACATTTCTGAATGTGGCTGTGTCCTGAAAGGCAAAACAACAACTATTTAACCTCCCAAGGGTCCTGGATGCATGTCTCTGTTTTACCCAACAAATGTACTCCAGGATTGTTCTACACTTTGGTGGTCTGATCATAAGGAGGCCTGTAGATACAGATGGGATTCAAGAACTTAATTTTCAATTGCAGCTAGACAAAGACCCTGAGAACAGAGCAGAACCTCTGAGGAAAAGGTGATGTGAGAGTATGGGTTATATCCCAGAAAGTGACTCATTTGTCATCAGAGGTATCTAGCCATGGTTTGTGAGGCTGCCACCTTGTTTTACACAGGTCACCAACCCCAGGGTCCTGATACCTAGGGAAATATGAGGACACAGAATCTGCAAGTGGATTCAGAAACACAAGTAGAAAAAAAAAATGGGTCTATTTTTAGGATGACTGCAAAGCTAGTGTAATCAAGCCAGTAATGTGTAACAGAGTGGAAAAAGTGTCTGCCTAGAATCCCAATTCTGCATTGATCCTGAAGAATTATAGAAGATGACCCCAAACTCCTCCTCCCTACCTTCAGGCTGGGTGCCTCAGAAAGAAGGTGGATTTACAATATTTGGAAGTAGCTGAGGAGAGGGTGATGAGGTCTCAGCTGGAATGGAGAACATTATTTGTGTTTGTTGATGAAGAAGTTAGAGAGAGAAGAGCAGCAATCATGTTAAAGCGCTTCCAGCTTGTGGTATCTGGGCTATGCTGTGTAAGCCCACACATCCTGGAAAGAGCAGATGTTCTTTAGAATAAGTAATCATCTTTCCAGGGCACTAATGGAGAGCCAAAGTCCTTCAATGTGGCATGGTGAGATTTAGAACATCCTGGTTAACAACCAACAAGTTGCAGATGGACAATTATGCCAAAGCTTTCTATACTCAATAGATTGAAAAACCTGAAGATTTCAAATGCATCCCCTGGAGAAAATAGTTGAAATGCTAATTAGCCAATTCAGTAAGAAGAATGCAGACAGTGCCTAGGAATATAAAGTGACATTTGAAATGGCTATAAAGTTAACCGTAGGAGAGGACAGAGAAACCTCTGTGCTCTGCATCCTCACCAAAGGTACATTTCCTGTCCTCATCCTGAAATAGCTCTGGAGTAAGTGGCTCTTTCATACTTATTTGACTCAAATGAAAACCTCTTTCCAGTTGTGTGCTTTGTGAAGCAAGCAGCTCAAGAATGGTACCAGGGCCACAAATGACCCAGAAAAGCAACAGTTGATTGATGATTGAATCTGAGAAAAGACACATTCACAGACATGAAGAAATCAAGACAGACTTTGCCAAGTCAGATTCTCAGACATCAGGTCAGGATCATGGAGGAAGAAAGCTTTGATGTGTGAAGCATGAGCAGACCAAGAGAATGAAATAATTTTTGAAGGGTGGGGGATGCTCTGCACACTTTCCTAGCCAATGGGCTCAGAACTGCCAATTATTATAGTGCCTTTTCCTCTTTCTTCCCAAGGAGTATCTGCAAGAGCAAACTTTTCTCTAATTTACTAGAAGGTGAGTAATTATTCCTGTATAACTCTTTAAAATATTGGGATCAGAAGTGTTACTATTACTCTATTTTTATCTTGCCATTTCTCACTTTTTTCACATCTAAACACACTCACTTAGAGAAGTACTAGAAATAGATGAGCTGCCAGATTACCAGGCCAGTCTCTCCTGAGCTCCACACAGAGCTCCCATTGACTACAATTGTATAAGTCAGGGAGAGGTAAACAGAGCCAAGACAGCAGTGCAAACCTAAGCCTTGGTTGAACTTCTAAAGTAAAGCTGCAAGATGAAAACAAAGGTTCTCCAAGGAAAAGTTACTTATTTACCACAAATTTCATTGAGGAATCATTAACAGAGTTTGTATATCACAGATAAAAGGGTGGGGTGCTGTGTATATGACCCTGAAAGTCTGTTTTCTGGAGGTGTTAGAAAAAAAAAAAGCTCTATAGCAACATGAATTTGGGAAATGTTTAAATGGGTTAAATAAATTCTTTTACTGAATGATTCCTCAGAATATTCTCTCTTTTTTTTAAGACTTATTTTTATTATTGACAGAGAGACAGACAGACAGAGAGAGACAGAGAGAAGGGGGAGGGCCCAGAGCAGTCTCCATAGTTGACAGCATTAGTTTTCCATATAGTTTCACTCCACAGGTGGGCACAGGGCTGCGCAGGGCAGGAACTGGGCCGGGAGCCTCTGGAATAGGCCCCGCCAAGAACTGAACTGGGGGCACACCCCAGTTCAGCATATGGGTCTGCCTGGGCCGGACCCGGGATTCAATCCTCGGTCTCTGGGGCTACAAAGTGAGCGCTTAACCCACTGAGCCATCCCAGCTTCCCCCCTCAGAATATTCTTATCCTAATATGCATTGTAAGTCACCAGGGGGGTATACATTATGTACTGCTTCCAAAATTCATGTAGTCATGGGACCCATATATTTTCCTTTTCCACAGGAGGTGTCTCAGTATAATGGATAAGCATGTGGACTCTGGGATCAGCTTGTCCGCATAAATTCAGGATCTCCCACTTCTGAGCTATGTGGCGTTAGACAAGTTAGTTACTATCTCTAAACCTGTTTCTTATCTATAAGAAGTATAATAATGGCATTTACCTTATAAATGTAAGACTGTGGGAAATAAATTAGATAGCTCATATAAAGTATTGCATTTATTCCATGGCTTTAAAGATATAATAGTTAAAGCTTAACAAGCTATCAATATAAAACATACTGTAGAATGAGGGTTGCATGGTGTATACTTTTCAGCATTAACAGAATAGTGGGCATTGGGCCTGCTGCTTACCATTGGTCACAGCCCTATGGCTAAAATTATTGATTTAGTTGGTCTAATGAGAAGATGCTCAAGAATAGTCCTTGATGGGTGGGGGAGTGAATCTCCCTGTGAATCTGAGTGATTGGTGTATAGGTGCAGGACATGGGCATTTTATTATAATGAGGTGAGTGAGCAGGTGGAGGAAGCATACACCCAGAGGACAGCAAGAGACAGGTAGTATCTTCATATTAACTCATTAGAACTTTTCAGTCAGGAGAACCTATCAATTCTTTGCAGCTTAAGTAGATCTGAGTAAGACTTTTTGATGCTGGCTGCCTTGGTTTCTTGTCTGATAGAGTAGTGAGTTAGAGTGGCTAATGAGGCAGTGTGGAATGCTGGAAAGAGCTCGGGAGCACAAATACAACCCAGATTTCTGGTAATGGGCTGCATGATCTCCACCTCTCACTTGACTGCTCTGACCTTAGTTTCCTCCAGGAGAAATGGAAAAAATCAATCTTTTCTACCCAAACTTCACAGTTAGAGTGAGGTATAAAGGAGCAAATATACTTTGAAGACAGTCAAGTGTTTTATAAATGCAGTGCAGAAATATTTATAGCAATAGTGAAAACTTGACCACTTCCTGATTTAAAGCTATTACACTGTGGTGTTGGTACCAGACTTTTGGCTAATGCTACAATAAGAACATAAAAGCCAGCTGTCAAAATATTATAATTGGTTTCTGACTAACCCTAAGGCTTTAAATACTGTGATGCTATAGGTTTAAGGCCTTATCTGTGAATTTCTGATATTCTATAATACTCTATTCCATTTAAAATTCTATAGTCCTGAATATTTCAAAAGAGACAATGGAAAGTATTCATGCATAAACAAATAACCTCACCTGTGGAAATTTTATTTTATTCTTAAAATTTCTGAACTTTGTAAAATATTAATATTCACTTATAATTCTACCAAAATGGACCAAGTACTATTTGATGAAAGGTAGTAAAGTTTTAATTTTACTTTTAGAGAGAAATGAAAAGTTTTAATTAACAGCATGATAGAAAGTTAAAAAAAAAAAGGAAATCATCTACAGAAAAACAAAAACAAAACAACAACAACAAAATACCAAGAAGTTATGCAAAGACTTTAATGAAATTGAAACTAAATTATCAACAATACCTGGTATATATATATTTTTTTAAACTGAACTGGAGGTCTCATCGCATTCGGGAAGCATACCCCAGTTCAGCATATGGGTCCGCACAGGCCGCGGCTGGGATTCCGTCCTCGGTCCCCAAAGCTTCAAAGCGAGCGCTTAATCCCCTGAGCCATCCCGGCTTCCCCTATACCTGGTCTTTATTGGGAAAGACAGTTCTCCAGTTTGTTTTATTTTTTTTTTCTTCCACTTCTACAAATCGTGCAGGGTATTCTAAGAACACAAGGCCCTGACTGCTTTTTAGTTGAGTCATTACTCAGGTTGTGTTTATATGAGTAACCTTGAGTAACAGAGTAAGGTCTTCTTCAAGACAAAGAGTGGGCTTGCTACTGCTTGCTGCAACAAAGGTGAACCCCCAAACACAGTGTTCCTCGACAAGACACAATCCCATTGTGTGTAAAACATCCATTGGGGCCCCTCCATGTCAGCTTGTGAAACTTGGAGACAAGAGTAATTAATATTTATATGCTTCTACTCATCGTATTTTCTGTGTCTTAAATAATAAAGTTCTAAATCTCTGACCCAGGGGTCTCATGTCTTCTGCCAGCACCCATGAAACAGAAACAGGCTAATTTATTGGCTGGTAAGGAGGATAAAAGCAGATCCCAAACTCCTCAGAGGTCTTGACATTTTTGGCGATGTTGGATTTGGTGATTTTCATGAAAATTCCTTGTTAAGAATTTACTCTGATGTACTACATTCTTTGGCTTCTAGTATCTTAATTTACCAGCAGAGGGAGCCCATGCTAATTAATTAGTTTAGGCTTGCATTCCTTGTGGTGCACATGTTAAAGCATCTCACAGATAAAATCCACTTACAATTATCCTGCTGCTGACAACATGTAGGAAAAAATATATATATTAGGCATGAAACAGTAGCTTTATTTACTTGTGCTTAAGGGTATAAAAGGTAAAAATATTATATTTCCCAAGGGAAATTCTAAGGAAAGGGGAAGTTAGAGAATGTGTATTGCTAACCCAGAAACAGCTGAAAATAGTATTTTCTCAATAAAGGATTATTCTAAAATTGATAGAACTGGATTTTGTGAAATGAAAGGTACTGAATAAAATATTTAGCTTGGAACTACAGAACTTTCTTTTTCCTTTACACAATGCATATTATAAGAAGTAAGATCTTAACTTGAAAATTATCTGACATTTGTTATACTTAAAGATTGTCTGAAAATAATGTACATAAATAAGTTTACACGCAGATCTTGTGCACTTTGCTTTGACATCTTCATGTTTGTACTTTTACTCATCAAAATTTCAGGTGCAAGTGGGCAAATCCAGAACTGATCATTTGCCTGAGGTTAGGCCAATTTCCCCAAACAAGTTTCAGTATCAGTACTTGACAATCTCAGAAACCTACATTTGTTTATAAAATGAAACTTCTCTGCATAGAAGCACAAAAGAAATACATTTATAAAAATAAAGGAAAAAAATAAGAAAAATTAAAAATAGCATTTAAAAATTACCTCATGGAGGGACACCAAATAGAATATTATTAATGATCAGGATGGTGACAATGAAAATTATTTAAATATTGTCTGTTGCTACTTGAATTTTACTCTGAAAATTGAGAGTTATATAGATTGTATAGGGACTGATGTTATTCAATCTTCAAATCTGGCTTTTGACTTCTCACAATGACACAACTTGGTGGATTAGACAAAGCGGTCTCTTTACCTGTGTGTTTTTTCATTGTATCATTGTCTCTACCTTTTTACATTTACTTATCATCATTACCATCTTGCTTAGAAATACTTTAGAGAACTTAAATGGTAGAAAAGTAAGAGTGGTAAGAAACATAAATGGTTGTTTTTCAAATACAGGTAGTCTTTAGAATAGACTATGCTCTTGGAAGATTTGTAAGAGAAAGTGATAAGTCAAATCTAATTTTCCCATATAAACATTGTTATGAGTTAAGTTTTATCTTTCTAAATAAAGACTTATGCCAAAATTTTGAAAGAATGTTTTAAATATCCTATCTGTTCAACTGCCAATTTAAGCTGTAGAGCTTTCTGAGCATATGCAAACCAGTTAAGAAGGACAATGCAGATGCTGGTTGCTTATTGCTTAATACTTAATTTATGCAGGTAAGGCGTGTTCGGGAGAGAGGCTGGTCTCAATGTATGAACCCTAGGAAACCCTGGGTTGAAATTGATGGCCCAATTAAGGAGTGAGCAGTATGGCTATCAACAAGAGTAATAAGCTACCATGATCCCTGGGCTGCTCAACAATGGGCAGAATTAGGAATAAATGATTGGAAGCTCCAGGGAAGCTGATATTGGTTTCATAAGGAGCACCCAGAGAGTGTCAGGAAGCTTAGATGTGAAGGCCAAAAGGGCAGGGAGTCACCTTACTCAGGAATTGAGAATCATATCATACACTCCTGAGTGAACAGTGAGGAGGAAAACAAAGTGTTCACAAACAGATTAAGTAACTACCATGCTGACTGTGCTGTACGAGACACTCTTCCATTTTAGGTTAAAAAGGAAGATGTAGCTATTCCTCTGGTCTTTTAATCCAGTGTAGACAGCTCACTCTAGCCCACTACATGCACCTTGAGCTAACCACTTCCACTTGAACACTCATGGTAAGTGAATCAATGGTATTTGAAATTAGATTGTTTTCCTTCTCACTTCTTGCCTGAACAATTTCTGACATTTTTTATCCTTCCTATTTTTGTGACCCAAAAATGTTTCCTTTAAAGTATAAGCTGTGTATCAGAAATGTGGTCTTTTTAATTTTATCTCCAGTTACTTTCCATAGAACACTATACAAAATGTTGTGACATTAAGAAAAATGAAGGTGGAGCAAAATGAAATCATTTTAAGTCACATGGCTTAAAGTTAGAGACCAGGAGAACTTGCTTCCCAGACAGTACATCAAGAGTGGTTCTGGAAACAGTGATACAACTCACAGTGGCAAGTGTGAATTTCAGCTTTGACACTTTCAAGTCTGAATTGGGTTAGTTCAGAGGCAGGTGGGTCAACTGGCTATCATGACACATATTGGGGAGGGTCTTAGAAACTCCCTCAGTATAGTATGGCTTCAGCCACCACATCTGTGTTGACCCATAAACAACATGTCAGGTACCACAGAGTCCCATTCATGAGCTCATGTTTTTGGAAGAAAGGTCCAGAGACTCTAAAAATGAGCAGTGAGACAGTGACATCATAATGATATTTATTATTTCAGGTTAGACTGGCACCTACTAAATCCCTAAGGCCACAGGTAGGTTTTTCCACTTGAGGGAAGTTTTCTTTTTCCTTCTAAAGCTGAATTTCTGGGAGGCATGAAACACGCATATTTCCCAGGAGTGCCAGTGTAGGTGAAATGCAAACTCAAATGATTCTCATTTCATTTTATTTTCACACATTCTCCTCCCTACAGCTTGCCTGGATTGATTTTTATAGGACACAGACTAGGTCAGGCACACATCCAGACCCTCCCTGCTGCTGTCTCCACAGTGTGATCTTGATGTGAAGAACATCACAGGACATCCTGCCCTCAAATGCCTCATCTGGGCCACACATTCCCATTTTACTTAAGCTTTTGTGTTCAAGCATTCAAGGATTCTATTAACATATGTCATAAATTTATTTTAGCGACATGGCACACTAAATTATTAATATTTTAGCACAAATTGATTTACCACACTGGCATATCCTAGAAGAACCTCAGAGAATGGGACTGATAAATTCCAATGGGAAAGAAGAGAGGTATTAGAGTGAGTGAATGGAACTTGCCTAAGGAAGTATCCAGAGTGCTAACGCATTGACTATGTGCATGTGGGCATGTGCCTCTGTGTGCGTGTATGCATGTACTTGTATACATGCATATATGTGTATGTGTGTATGTGGTGCATGTAGGGTGCGAGTGGGTGGGAGATGGAAATTCTACCAGGTTACAAAATGGTTGAGATGTACAATGTATTTTGAGACTTAAAGAATTAAAAGACATATATGTATACAGTGTTCTCTCGCCACTTCGCGCTTCATGTTTTGCGGCTTCAGTGCTTCGCGGGTTTCCCCAAAATATTCATCAAAAAATAAAAATGAAAAAATACAACCATGTTGGCAGCCACATTGCGGAAAGGAGCGTTGTTTCATGTTGATGCGCGAGAGAGAAGGATCCCTGCATGTCAAACAAAGAGATGAATTGACTCAGAGTACCTACCACGGGCTCTCATAAAGGCGCGTAATTGGTTTCCGGTGCGACATTGACCAATGAGAGTACGAGTGGATTTATCCCTGTGAGTTGATTGTCTGCGCATCATCACAGCCTCACCTAGCATCTTCTCTTGTTGTATCTCACCAGTCTTGTCCATGATGTTGACTGTCTCGCATACTGTATTTTAGTGTTGTGTTGGCGATAACTTGTTTTGTTCAAGCAATAACTTTTTTTTTATTAATTAAGCCCTTATAATGCCGCCTAAGTGCTGTGCCCCTGCAAAAGCTTCCTCCGGGGCGCCCAAGAGGAAGAAAATGATGACCATCAGCGAAAAAGTGAAACTTTTAGATATGATCAAAGAGGGCAGAAGTTATGCATCTGTGGCACGTCATTACGGGGTGAATAAATCTACAGTGCAGTACATCAAGAAAGAGGAAGCAAACATCCGCAAAACTGCTTCAATAACCTTCAATAAAGAAGCGAAATGTGTGGTAACTCTGCGTAATAACAGAATTGTGAAAATGGAAGCTGCACTGGCATTGTGGATTGCTGATTGCAGGAAAAAGACAGTGAGTTTGGACACTAATATGATCAGGACAAAGGCCAAAGCTCTCTA
>PVKE010036389.1:0-16428 GCA_004027555.1 Craseonycteris thonglongyai | reverse complement strand
GCGGAAAGGAGCGTTGTTTCATGTTGATGCGCGAGAGAGAAAGAGTCTCCGAGTGAGCCTAAAGCTTCTACGAGTCAAGTGAGAGCCTCTCCTCCGCCACCCACACAAGACTCTTCGCCTCTCTCAGAAAGCAACGTTGATTAATGTTTATTACTGTATTAGGTTTTGTCATTAACCTTATTAATTAGCACTGACACGTTTAAGTAAATACGTATACTGTTGTCATTTTTGTCTTAAATGAGTAAAGTATGAATACTGTTTACATATTTAAAACATCTTGTACCCGCATACACGAAAATTCCTAGGGGCAAATCCTACTTCGCGGTTTTTCAGCTTTCGCGGAAGGTTCTGGTCCCCATTAACCGCGAAAAACGAGGGATCACTGTATAAGGGAATACAATGCATTATTTTTAAACATGAATGTACAATATATTCTATATGTGATCCATTTTTCTGGAAAATACCTTACTTTTAGAAAGAAAGAACTGAGCATTTGAAACCAGTAACTTCAGGGTCCACTACAAAAGAAAATACAGTCCACTCTCTCTGAAAGACGAATACTGGAATAGACAGGTGAGCTTTCTCTAATTTGCAGCAGACTCGGTGAAAGTAAAAAAAAGATACCATTTTAAAAGTTTCCCTATCTTATGACTGCAGAGCTAAATGATGAATTAACATTACATCATTATTCATATAATTCCTTACCCCTCATTTTTTTATTTGAAACTATCACATGATTCTTGAGAGACCAATAAGTATAATTAATTCTAGGAAAGCCAGAGAATTGGTGCATAATTTCAGAAGTTCTACAAGTCACACTGGAGTGGGTATTTCTTAAGAAACAACCACAACAGCAACACCACCGACAAAATGCCAATCCATCACATACAACATAACCCCAACCTCTGAACAGGTGACAATGCTAAATGTCAACAGCAAAGTCTACATCTCATACCGAGTCCACTGTAACATTGCAAACCAATGGAAAAACACTTGTGGTTTTAAGGCCATACTTAACCAATATCACACCTTTTGAGTTCCAAAAATTAGAGTACAAAATGTGATATGATATCCAGACCATGAATTCACACACAAACAAAAATGAGCAGTCAACAGAAAATATAGAAAATGACCCTGTTGACTAATGCCCTGTCTTTCCCAAAGGAGGAACAGACCTATTCAAACCCAATCACATGAGGATGGAATCGGTAAAGGTCAATCAAAGGCATGCTGAAACTCCAACTGCCTAGCTGACCTTCAGAGCTTGTGACAAATTGCTATCAGTCAATGTCAACTAATGACAGTAGCTCTTTGGCTAATCAATTGTTCTAAAAATGATCAAGAAAACTACTCACAGGACAGCTCATTTTCACATCAATGCCTGTGAAGTATGAAAAGCTCATTTTTTGAGTTTTTAATAAGCTCATAAGTAAAGCAGTTACTTGGTAACAGAGGTCACCTTACAGAAAAAGACAGAACCTTTGTCTGCCTTTTACATATTCTTTTATTACCATATTATAGTAAAAATATGCCATGGATATGCCAGAGGGCTACATAATAAAGTAGGTAACACTTCATCCAATTTAGAGACAAATACTTCTGTGTGAGAGGGAAATCAATTTCGGAGTAAATAATTTCAAATGCATTTTTCTGTTAAGATGAAAAATAATGACCCCAAGTTTACTAGTAATACTGCCTAAAAGTACGAAGATGCACTTTCTGTGAAAACGCTTACGGTCAAGTTCATGCCCCTAAGTATACAGTTACTACATCTACACGATGAACTTATTTTTCTTTGTCTTAAGATGACCTGCTTTCATAATGCTAACAGTCAAGCAAATGGAGAACAGAAAATGGTTACTCATTTTTGATGAGTCAATAAAAGGTAAGGTGCATTTGGTATGCGGTGTTCTTGGGAAAACAATTATCTGTCTATACACCTAATTCAGTATGTGTGTTAAGTTAATAATATGGACCTTTTGATAACGGGGATTTGCAGAGTATAATAACTTCCCCTTTCTTTTTTACACCTGACTTTTCCCATCAGGAAATAATTTCCTTATTCTGCCTGCCACCGTGTGCAAAGGCCACACTTTAATTTGCAGTTCAACACTAAGTGTAACCAAAGTAACACACGGGGCTGCAATGGTCTAAAGGCTGAGGCCTGTGGTCACAATTATATATTACTTTTGCTTTCTCTCCACTCTGAATGCATTATACGGTGCTACTGAAATATAATAACTTTCCTGAGAAGGACAAGGATTAAGAAGTAAATGTGAACAAAAGCAGCTCATTCAAATCACAGACAAGTGAAATGAAAAAACAACACTATTTTTAAAACATGTTTCTTCATTTTCAGGGTTCTTCAGTTATCATACACATGTTGTTTCTAAAATCAGCTGGGATTTTAAAGACGAAAGAAAGAAAACGATTTCTAAACAAGCAATATTCACTTGGTTTTCATCTGAAAAACTGCAGATTATAGATTACATCCTAAAACTGAGTTGCTAAGGTAGTTTTTCAAATTAAAATATCTTCTGTGGCCTCAACCACTCTCAAGTTGTCCATAGGAAAGAAATAAAGGAGGGAGGGCAACACTTAAGCTGAGCCATAATTGGAAGTATGTGAAAAATGAAGTGTCAGTTTGGTCAATAAAGGGCAAAGGTCAAGGGGAACTGCAGCCCAAACTCTGTGCGAAATGTGCTCATTAAGACATCCAATCAGAGCGCTCCTTCCCACCTATCCCATTATTCATCAGACAGCTGACTGTTTCAAATGCCCGGGTTTGGGCTGTTATTACTTTTCTTCTTCATGTAAAAAGGCGAGCTGGTATATAAATCGTTGCTTAGTCATCTGGAACATAATGTGGCCCTTCCCCACCTCCCTCTCTCCTTGCTCCCCACCCCCCTCCCAGCCAGCTTTGCCTGCTGGCTTCACAGTCCGAAACAACAGCCTTGAGAGTCCCTCCAATAATAAATGGAATTGCGTTCTGCTATAGGTTGCCTTAACTCATACAAAAGCCGGTGTGGGAGGGGGAGGGGGCAGTGGGAGGCACTGCAGCTATTGATACATTATTATAAAGAAGTAGCAGTGCTTTTCAATTGTCCCTCTTTAAAGAAACATGCTGGTTTTGCTTTTTTTTTTTTTTTTTTTTTAAGTGGCAGTAAAGATTCTATTGTTGATCTGAGTCCTGCCCCCCAAAGAAGGCCACAAGTGGATTTTAGAGGTTCTAGGGACCATTAAAGTCCTTTGAGGTTGAAATGTTTTACATCACATTTCAATGTGGAAATACGACTTTTTATTTATCCTTACAAAAGAGGGAAATGAGACGAGCATCAAGTGGAAAATATCCTGCAAGAAAAATGTCCTTACTTGTTTTCTCTGCCCTTATTCTCAATAAATCTTTGAATGAGTGAAATGGGATAGGCTCTTAAGACATAATACAAATTAATCATATCAATCATCACACTCCTCTGTAAATATCTCAATTGCCCTTCTACTTAGCACACAAAACTAGATTCTCACTGCCTAGCAAAGTATAACCCCACCTCGAGGCTAATGCTGATTCTCTCTTATTCCAACACAGCACCAGGCCCAGTGCAGACTCTGGGGAAGGAGTCTATGAATTGGTAACAGAAAGAATGGCTGACCAGTGATCTGTTTTCCCATTCCTATCCATGCTAAAGTTCTTTATCAAATAGGATGCCATAGTTAGGCGCATGGGCTCTGGAGTCAGAGTATAGATCCAAGTACTAACTCTACCTACCACCAAGTAGTATGTGACTTTGCATGAGCCTCCTGGACTCTCTGAACCTCTGTGACCTCCTCTGCAATGTGAAGGATGGAAATACACAGACTGTCAGCCCTTAGTGTGGTATTTCATTATGACTATCATGTATTCATTTCTCTTGACTTTGAACCAAAAAGGGAAAGAGGTGTCCAAACTAAAAACGTGGTCAGTTCCTGTGAAAGCTGCGTCTGAGTTGTGGAGGGTCTGCCCTCCAAGGAGGTGTTCAGCATTCTCCACTGCAAACCACACACCTGGGATAGGGCAGCTGCACACAGACAGCTGCACACAGGCAACCAAAGAGACCCACAAGAGTTACATCTCTGCCGATGTGTTGCCCCAGCTTAGGAGCCTCGGCTTGGGGGTCTGAAAACAGCCCATTAAGAAGTAGTCCTAAAGCCCAGGGACTGAGATCCTCCAGCTGACTCGGCAAGTCACTTGCGCTCCAATATTTCGAAGCTGTACTTGTACTCTTTTCTCCTCTGCAATGGGAGAATAGCAAATAATGGACAGGGATAAGATAAGGACTCGATCTCCTATCTTTGGAAGTGCTTTGAGAAAGTTAAAGAGTACACAAAATCAATGTCATAGCAGTAGCAAATACATTGGCTAGGCCTTCCTTTTCAATGCCAATTTAAAGAAACTCACTACTAAAGAATCAATTTCCTGCAAGGGGCCACAAGTATTAATATTTATTACATAAAAGTCGGCACCATAAGGAAGAAGTTGCACGATAAATCATTTGAGTTGGGGGAATAATTTATTATGTAAACCATGAATAAACATTAAATACCTGAAGAAAAAGAATGTCTTTGGTATTTTCCTGACATACTCTCTTTAGAATGCCCAAAATTGCATTTTGTATTTTATGCTGTTATGCACAGGTAAAATTTTTACTAAAATGATTCCATCAGTCACAACAGCTTCTCTTTTGGCAAATTATCAGGCACTCAAAACCCCTCCAACTGCTGAAACTCTAACTAGGAATTGCTACTGTATTTTGAAGTCTGTCAGAACACTACAAATTTCCTGGATGACTTATTTGATTTACTTCGAAAGTCCAAAAGCATAGGACTCGGTTGAGATATATAGTCTGTTATATGCCTACACTGTGCAGAAGATAAGGTTGTTTAACAGAGGACCAAAACCTAGGGGCTTTCTTTCTTTTTTTTTTCTTTTTTTTTGGACCACAGGTGCCATAACGAAGTGGTGAAAATTGAAAAGGAATGAGGAAAAAAGAAACGCAGTACAAATAATACAGTAGAGAAAGTTTTAAAATATGTATTACTTCTGTCTGTGGGGGAAACACCTCTTTGGATAGGTTCTTGACAGGTTGAGTTATTTCTGTCTATTGGGTATGTATAAAGACATATTTATGGATTTATAAATCTTTTGAAGAGGGCTGTTATTTACCCAGTTGACTAAAATGGACTCAAACTGTGTAAATAACTATTTAGGACATGCACTATGGGCCAAATGCTGGCATGGCTTACACATCCCTGTCTGCCAGAAAAGGCAGACAGGGGAAAACACGGACAAGCCACTGTGCACAGTTCATCACAAGCTGCAAAAAGACACAGCTCCATGGGTCTCAGGGAAGAAAAAAGATTTAGAAGAGTCCTGACTGGCACAGACATGTATATAAGTTGTTGCACAACATTTTGAAGCATCATGCTGCATTTAAAGGAATAAATCAAGCTGCCAAAGAGAACCCACAGGGAAGGGTTGGTGAAACTAAAGGTGCAACTCCTACAGCTGATGTTGAAGCTGGTGGAGGAAAGGAAGGGGGAAATCAGGACAGAAAGTATCTAAGTTTCTATTTGAACAGGGTGGAAGCATTGAGTTGAAGTCTTTGTTGGAGAGCCAGGGGGAGACGGGTATGACAACAAGAATCTTATGTAAATAATGAGAAAACTGAAACAAGAACTCATCAAATCTTTCAACTCATCTACACTTAATTTCCCTCTTCTGTCAAATGAGGCTACACCTTTTTTTTATCTGCTACCCAGAATTGTTTTAGACAGGTTCAACTGAGATCGTTTATGTGAAAATGTTTAACGAAAAAAAAAAAAAAAATAGGTGGTGGTCCTTTATGAAAAAATACAAAGAGAAACAATGTAAAGTGGGAAACTAGTACTGTCAAGGATCTATGGCTCCTAGTTACAATCAAATTTGTGATTAAATTGGCCTTTGGCGAGCACTTATTGAAAGAAAAAGAAACATGCAAACTTCTTAATTCCTTGTTATGACATATCGGAGGGCAAGAACTGGGATGGGGCATTTATTTGCCCTTTGATAATCCTTTGATCAGATTAGGTTTGAGAAAGTTTACATGTTATCATTTTAAATTCAAGTTTATTTTAGCAGTCCCCAAGCCTTCACAGTAGCAGCTGAACTACCTGCTTCTTCATGGATGACATGATTGTTGAAGAGCCAGAAAGGAAAAAGGAAAAGAAACAAACAAACAAAACCCTAGGTTACGACCCCATGTAGCAATTCTGGAGTCCAGGAAAAGAACTGAGATTCCTTCTACACCTTTTTGAAAACTCCTGGTGTAAAAGTTGAACTCTGAAAGCAGGGCTTCTATTGAAAGTGCTGACATCGCCTTAACTACAACTCTGTGAGCAGTGACACCATAATGTGTACACACACTCCTGAAAGGGAAAAGGCCCAGGGATTTATGCGGCCTGCCATTTTCCAGTAAAAGTCAGAGGTCAGAGGTTACCTCTTTCTGCCTCAGCTCAACCCGTTTACTATTCAGGGCTCCATTTTCACTAGACCTAGAGTTGTGATGAAGTCAGCAACTTTTCTGTGAAAAATAAAATGTCTCAAATGTTTAAAATTCTATGTGTGGAAGTGATTTCCAGTCCAAATAGCATACATGTGACTAAACAAACAAACAAAAAAATTAACTTTCCTGTTTTGGTTTTCAAATTAATCATGTCAAATTTGTTGCAGACTGCAATTCTCTTTGGTAGAGCCCATTTCAGTTAGAAAACAAAATTCTTTTGTTGTCTAACAGTATTCGAATGAAATATGATCATCAAACCAGATTTTAAAGTATGGACCTACTGTGGGCTCAGAGTTAACTTCAATAAAGCTGTCTTTTTATATTCAGATAGAGAACGCTCTTTTACACTTTGGTGGCATTAACTGAACACAAAATCCACTACAGCATGTCTCATCAAAAGCAGTACAAAACATCTGAACACTCAAGCACCTTTTTGCTGAAAATTAGCTTCATGTTTAAACTTTATTTCCTACAGTCAGACATGTATCCGTATGTCCATGGGCACCCGAGTACACACACATGTATGTGCATTCAAAGAACAACGCAAATCAAATGGATTTGGTTTCTTCCCATTTCTTCCCCATTCCCTGTAGTCTGCCTTTGCCATGAAGTCAAGCACTTAAGAGATTTGGGTAAGTGAATTCAGAAAAACGGCTCCAACCTAGTAGAGCAGGACAGCCAGCATGGGTTTCTGACAGGCCCACCACCTTCTAAGCATCTTAAGACACCATCAACTTGGAACCTTAGTGGGTATTTCTTCCTGAGCTCTTGGAAAGCCTCTAAGGGCAAGTGGTGATAATGCTTTTCATTTGCATAGCGGGGTATTAGTCAAGTACTATTTGTATACATTCCAACTTCTAATCCACTTCTCTACTCTTGCCCTCAGTCACTTCACTGACCCTTGAGGGAGGTGGCCAGGTGACAGGCAGGTAGCTGGAATAGCACAGAGGAAGAAAAGGTCAGAGGATACAATCAGATGAACTGGTTCTCACATGATATGGAGTTTATGTTTTAGGAAAAACTACATAAATAACCCCTAACTAGATAATTCTGATTTTTCAGCCCCAAACAATGAAACAAGTAGCAAAAGAGAATAACAAGAACGCCTCTCCTACCTTGCTCACTGCTGTTATCCCCACTGTGTGATGTGTGGCCACCACTGGAAGGGCCTGGGGTTCCTCCGGAACGGGTCGATGCTGTGTCATCATGATCTCTGTTCCAAGAGGGCTGTGGAGACACAAACCAGAGTCCAAATAGAGTGGTCTGTCAACACGGGTCCGGTAGGGTCCCAGCGCATAATGGCAAAGTAATGGAAGGCTAGCGTAGATAACAATGCCATCTCCCCTGCCCCCCTTTCACAGATGGTGCCAGCTTAGAGCTGCACTGGCATACTTAAAATTCGCCAATTTCTGCTTCTAAGCTGAAATAACATGTACAAATTGTTACTCTGTAAGTAATTGCATGCTTTATTACAAAGGAAAGCAAAAACATCCCAGGCAAAAAGGGGGAGGAAATGCTGCCACTTGATTCTGACTATATTTTTAACATCAACAAACCCTCTGGCACAACAGTCTGCTAGTCTGAAAATGCAAAGTGAGAGTGCTGGGCTGCAATGCTGCGGGTCACAGCGGCCTCGGACTCATCCTAGAAAACAAACAGGGCAGAGGTTTTAAGAACTGGCGATTAGGCCAGGGTCCATAAGAGCTAGGATGTGTCAGCTGTGTGCCGGATGGACCCCGCACAGGGACAAAAAAGGAATGAGAGTAACAATAGATTCACATGGACTGTGCACACTCAGCCCCATGCCGAGTCTTCTTGTACTACTGAACAGAAAACAGATGTTGCTTCTTATCACTGGGTGCGTTTGAAAGTAACATTCAGATAGGAAAAATGGGCTGTAAATTAAATTCTTGGGGAAAACAATCATGGCGACGCTTCTCCCAAATCTCCCTTTATCACCAGAAAAGATTTTAATTAGCTTTCAGTGCTAGCTTTCAAAAACAACCTTATGAGTCACTGGTCATCCGAACAGTAGGAATGATGCAAAATACAAAGCTGGTTCTTGGCTAGGAAGTGATATTTGTCTTCAAGACGATTAGTGAGAAAGCAGGATGATCTTGCGTGTAAAATATGTCTACATCATTTCAGTCATAGGACGTCAATGGTTCATGACTGAGTAGTAAAGTTTATGGGCCCTCCCAACATTTCAAAAATGCCTAGCAAAATCAAACAGCCCTCGGCTTATTTCTTGAAAAGTATCCCTGAGAAGATGAGTAGGGCTGTGGAGATCAGAATGTTTCAGATAGCCAGGGAGAGGAGAGTGAAGATCCCACCAAAAAGGCAAGCCCTGTAAGAATCCAAGGCAAAGACTCGCAGCTCCTGCAAAAGAAGCTTGCCTGCCACCCACTCTCCAATCTTGACCCCAAGAGTAACTCAGCCTGAAAAACTAAATAAAGTTACAGAAAGATCCGCCATTTGTATGTTTGATTCAACCATTCTGCATATTCTCAAAAAGGGTGCTAATTGATCTGCTGATGCTGTGATGGAAAGACATGTGAACTGCGAAAAAAGTGCTTCTGACAAACTGCACCTTCCGCAGCATACCAGAAGAATGCTGTAAGACGTAATCTGGAACACATGCTCAGAATGAAAACAGTTAATGCATAAATTTTCAGTTTGTACAATTGCAGCTCTAAAAGGGGGACTTGTTTATTCAGAGCTCTGCAGAAAGAATGGTACAGCACCCAGGGGACAGACAATGCCAGGCACAAAACCCTGGTGCCTCGACATGTAAAAGGATGTTTTTCTATGTGCTACAAATCCCACTTGAAAATATAATTAGAAGGAGAAAATGGCAAACTATTGCATTAACTGTAATTGAACAAAAGACGGGCAAGGCATGTGGGAGGCTGCAGGGGCCCGTGGGAGTCTCAGGATGCTGGGGATCCTGCGAGTGACATCTCCTGGGCACTCTCATTTTATTTATGTTGTCCCTCACTACTGCTGTTGACTGGCGATCTGACTTGTAATTAATAGAAAAGCTAGCGATAACAAGCTGAAATACAGAGCCAACAGACTAACCTCATCGGAAGCATGTTTGTTAATCTGATTAAGACTAAGACTCTAGAATGGTGACTTAGAACCAAAGAATTATTCTGCACTAGACAGGAAACTGCCCTCCTTTATGCTACAACAGACCTGATATATCCACTATCTTTTAATGAGCTCCACTGATTTATTCAGCTCTGCTCAGCTCCCTCCCCCACTTTTCTACTGTGCAGGATGTAGATTAATTCAATGCTTAATTGTTTAGTAAATTCAATTTTCCACATTCTATTCTGCATAGCTTTAGCTAAGGTTCTTAAATCTTCAGCAGTGAGCCCTGAGCCCAGTGTTTGTGATCTGTGCCTACCTTTTTTCATCACCATTTTTCTTCATCCACCACTTAATTCACCATGAAAAGATTTTCCTTGCTGGAAATTCTGATTCCGCTATGATCTGTGAGGCATTCCAATTCATTGCATTTTCATTGTGTTGGGTCTTAGATGCCGGGCTCCCTCTTTTCTCACAGCTATTGCCACATTATACAGGCGTTCATGCAAGAAATGTTGGATTCCACCTCAGTTTATCCAAATTTTGTGCAACCTATATGTTTAAATTTGTGTGTTCACCAAAGGTAGGAGCCAGCATTCTCCACCTACTATCGTTCTTCTCAGAGCCTTGCTCTTCCTGAAAGGCCTGTGAATATGGACTGCACTTCTCTGAACCAAAATCTAACTGTTGTGGTCCTCTCTTCAATTAGCATTTGGGGTATTAGCATTTCAAGAATGGTGTCATCATATGATGTCGAGCATTAAAAGAATCCACAGGTTCCCAAAAGAGAACAAGAATTACGTTGAGTTCAGTTCATTAAGCATGATTAAAGTCGAAGTATCAGAAATAGCTCATGAGCTCCTCAAGCATTATTATGTAAGACAGCCCTAATCAGAGAGAACTCCCCCAAAATCCATTTACCAGAGAATCTCAGTTACAACAACCTGTCTCTGTGACTGTGTGTGGTTACACCAAATAAGAGCATTATTATTTTTAAAATAAAATATGTGCATATGATTATGTACATATATGCCTGTGGAGTTATGAGTTGCGTGGGGCCACTTGTAAAGTAAGGCTGACAGAGCAAAATCAATAATGCTTTCCATGAGACATACAGCAAACCTTAGTCATGGTTCTAAATCAAGTCCCAAAGAGGTTTTTTTTCTTTAATGTATAAAATTTCAGAGTATGAAATGTCTATAATTCTCAGCTATTGAAAGTTCATTAAGACAAGAGGTCCTAACCTAAAGTCTATGGATCTCCTCTAGAAGACTCCAGAGGGGGGTCTTGTTTTAGCAATAATTGTGTTTCTATATATACTTGCATTCCCCCCATCCCATGGGGGTAGTGCCCATAACTTCTCAGCAGCTTCTCAAAGGCCCATGTGATTCCTTAGGAGTCTGAGAACCACTTCTCTAGGAGATGCTCACGGGGCTAGCTGAAAAAAACCACGGCTGAAAAAAACCTTTGAGATCATGGAGTCCACATTCTAACTGAGCACTGAGAGTCAATCTTCAAGACTGTTTGAAAGTAAGGATAGTTTGTTGGTTAGTTTTAATGAGGAAAAGTGGTATCTTTCATTTATAAGACAATTGTACTGATACCCTGTAGCAACAGAAGTGATGACCCTCTTGACTACAGGCACTTCCAGGGCCAGGATCGGATCTGCATCTCCCCATCTGATTCTTTCCAGGCTCAGTACGATGTAGGGCTCATGCTTAGCACTCAGTCCATAAGTAAAGAACTCAACTGAATCATCCACTAGTTACTCTTCCAACAATATTCCAACAGACAAATGGCAACTTCCCAAGCTCTCCTTCCTCCTGAAGAAAGCTTTGCGTCGGTGACTTTCCCCGCCTCTTTCCTTCATGAATCTTTCTTCCATTTATGCCTTAATTTTGGACATACTTTTAGGTCCTCGTCTCACTTGTCATGTTTTCTTTAGACAATTCCTTTCACTACCACAATGTTAGTTATCACCCATATGCTACACAATTTGGGTCTCTGGAGCACTTTAGTCTTTGGACTTGTATGCCCAACTACCCGCTAAACCATTTCAATGCAAAGATGTCCATCTCACTCAAGTCCAAAGCTCAACACTCCCCACCAAACCCCCTACTCATTCTTCTTTGTTCTTGACCCTAGTAGGTATAACCTCATCCATCCATAGTATAAATTTGAGAACCATCCATGACACATCTACCTTTAACTCTCTTTCTCTCTCTCTTCCCTCCAATCCTATCAGTCATCAATCAAGTCTTGTCCATTTTTAGTTCTATAAAGTTCTCAAATAAATTTTTCATTTTTCATCTTAGCGATTGCTGTTTTTGTTCAAGCCCTCCCACATTTAAAGAGTTCAAGTCAAATCACTCCCCAACTTTAAGAGAGTTCAGTTCCCCTAGAATATAAGCTTCATGAGGACAGAAACTGGTATCCATTTCACTCACCATTGCATCCTGTGTATCAAGCACAGTGCCTGACATTGGGCTGGCACTTGGGCAGTGTTGGTTGAATGAACTAACACTTGTTACTGCCCCCAGAACATGACCTGGGTTCAATCACCTGGTGTACAAAGCCCTTCACAGTCTACCCCCTGGACCATTCCTCTCCTTGTTCCTTGTGCTCTACCATATGATTTCTGGAAGATCTGTTCTGCTTGTCTCTCTGGACCTGTCCTCATCCTTCCTTCCAGCCTGGAGTTCCTTGCTCTGTCCTGCCTGGCCCTGCCCCTGATTACCTCCTACCTGCTAATTAGGTCACAGCTCTGATATCACCTCCCCCAGAACACCTTTCACATACACACACACACACACACACACACACACACACACACACACACACACACTTCCCCCCAGGATGAGTGAGGTTCCCCCCTCTGAGCACCTCTGTCATTTGACTCTCTTATTGTTTTGTGATGACCTGGTGTACCTGCCTATAATTCTACACAACAAGTGTTCTGAAGTCCTAATGCCTTATTCATCCTTGTACCCTCCATCCTAGGAAAATGTATCACATGAGACACAAATATGTTTTTGAATAAGTGAATAACTTAAACACTACACAGAGGATCCCTATGTTATACTGTCACTTGAAACTATGATATTCTAGATTAAACATCATAAAACATCTAAAAAAAGATTTATACAATTTAAAAACACCTCACACACTTGCCTTCACATAAATACACACCACTCTATAAATATATTAATACTCAGTTACTGTATAACACAGTCAAAAGAAAGAAAATTTGAAGCCAGACACATCCCAGTATGAAATCTGACTACACCACTTACATGGTCTTAGACAAGTCACAACCTCCCTAACTCTTCATGTTTCTAATCCATAAATGGGAATAAAAAAATATTAAAAATTCCTCTGAAGATATAACATACATAAATTTCCAGGCATGCAGCAAGCACTCAATAATTGGCAGCTACTATAGTTTTTAATGTAACAACATAGGTTGACCTAGTTCAACCCTGAAGTATCTACATGCAGGTATACTCAGTTTATAGACCTTCTGGAAAGAATGGTTAGCCTGAGTGGCTTAGCATACAGCTTGGTATGCCTTGGGCTATCTCCCAGCTGGTGTGTGCTCAGGGAATGCAACCTGATCTTATTTTCACCTTCAAATAACATGATTTTACAGGTGGCTTGCTCCTCTCCACCCCATCAAGTCTAATTTGATCACTAACATTTATAAATCACTTTACAGTATACAAAGCACTTTGATGTATCTTCTCACTTGATCATTCATCACATCAGTATGATGGCAGAACCTTTTTTTTTTTTTTTGACTGAAAAAAAGTGAGGGTTTTTTCTTCAAAATGTTTACACTACCAGTCCCATTCAAAACGATGGATAAATAAGAGTCTGGGTGATCTCGACTCTGAAGAGGTCAGCTAGCAGCTGTGTAAAAATCAATGAAATTATCAGTGTTCAAAACTTAGTCTGCATCTACCTATCAATAGATGGTTTCCCTTTGGGGAAGTACATTTGCCTTTTCAAACCACCAGTTTCTTTAGTAAACGATCTCTAGTGGCCAGAAAGAGCTGGCTCATCTCCAGAAGTGAACAACCCAGTCCCTCCAGGTCAGGGGAATCACCCGTCCACATGAGGAATGCACCTACTGCATGCTGCTCCTGCGTACACACACTCACATTCCCACATCTGCGCAAGTCCATTATGTGCATACATGCACACACATCTACATCCGTCTATGAAGCATAGCCTCCATCCCATACTGCCAGGGTAGCCACATCTCATAGTCCCCCGCCTGAGTCGTCTTCACTCCTGACTGAACAGTGTCTCTCAGGATCCTTAAAGGCCCAGAACTTCCACAGACAGGACTCTTTATTCATCTCTCAATCAATGATGCCAACTGAGAAAAAGGCACCAGAGGGACCCATACACAGAGGTGAGGACAGAAGGGTCCATGTAACTGCTAAGATAGGGGACACATGATTACCTATGTGTACCTGAAGTTGAGAAATGGGAGGTCCTGAGATATTCTATTTATGAGGATTGACAATCTGATATGTGGAAGCTCCTATTTGAAAGTCTTAGTGCCCCCCCCCCCCATTTGCATCTGCGGGATTACCAGAACATACTGAATGAGCATTCAACTCACTCGACCACCGGGATTATCAGAACATATTGAATGAGCATTCAACTCACTTGACCACCGAACAGCACCCACAATTTGCTAGAGCCCTAGCTAAAACTTGCTCCTCTCAAACATATGCCCCTGAGGCGACATCCACCCAACTTTAATTTCAAGTAATTGAGACAAAAATGTAACATTCTTTACATGGATTTCAAAAAAGATCCCTGGAAATCATTAAGCAAAATTCATTTAACCATGACAAGTTTGAGCAGGATGTTTTGTTTTAACACAGTGAAACTGCCCTCGTACCTTTTAAGCTTTCAGATGTTTTTAAACACCAGAAGCTCATAGATTAGTACTTTATTGTGCGTACATGCTATGCATTCAGGGGCCACCTTAAAATGTGCTCGGGGACCGCCCGGATGGAAAGGCTTTTGAGTCCAGACTGTCCGGCTGACCCACGATACAGCGAGCAGAGGCGACTGCTGCGCTGCACAGACTGGTAGGGGCCTACGTGTGCCTTCCAAGGGGACGCCAACTTTATAGGTTATCTCCCTCACACACTTCTTCCGACTTTCTTCGCGGACTCGCCTCCTTTTTCTCATTTCCTTCCCTGGCCCCGCCCTTACAAGCTTGCCTTTGCCAAGTCTGCAGGCCTGTCAGGGTTCTTTGCTGAGCCCCTTTCTCGTGCTGCAATAAAACGTGCTTATTACCCCACTTAATAGAGGCCTGAAGGGTGATTTTGGTGACTCAGGGCAGATGGTAAATTAGTGGTGAGACAATGGAAATCCAACATCCCCTCTCAGGATCCGCGGCTCTCACCAAGACACCACACTTCCTCTTCTCGCTTCCAGCCCTGCCATATTCGCCTTGTGGACTTCTAATCTGGTAATGCATCTCCATGATGATCCAATTATCCCTTACTTATGGTGTTCACTGAATTGTGCGAGCCAGGATCTTTACAAACAGCCAAAGTGTGTCTGATTCAGCATCAAAAAGGTAGACTTCTAAAACCTTAACAACTTAGCAACTCCGATGGATTGCTTTAAATATACATATACATATGATCATTTCTAAAACCTTAACAACTAAGAAACTGTCATGCACTGCTTTCAACACACCCACAGATACAACTTAGCAACTGTCATGTACTGCTTTAAACACATACACACATATGACAGCAGTGGTGGGTAGATTGTGGAGGCAGCAACGGCGCCTGTTGAGTTCTGTATTTCCCACTTCTCACGTACCACAAATAAAACCTTAAAAAGGGTAATTTTTCAAACACTGAATCCTCTATCTCTGTGTAATGAGGCATGTGGAGAGGAGGAGAACTTTTGTGCCTTTTTTTTTTTTTTTTTTTTTGCCTTTGGTAAAAATTCTCCCAGGAGTAATTTCATCTGTAAATGAAAAGTTTTGTTAGCAGGTGATTGTGTGAGCCCCAGGAACTGCAGCAGCCCAAGGTTCTGATCCAGGGAGATGCACTAGTGCACACGCACACACACAGCCACATGTACTCATCACGTGAATGAGGAATTGGGTGCAAGAATGTAGAAAAAACTACTTTTAACATTCCGAACTATGTTGTGATAAAATTTAAGGCCACTTGGCAGTCGGTTACATTTTTTAAACCTACTAGCCCTTAAGTATTTTGCCTACTGTCCTACAAATGTCCAGGCCTAGTTCTCCTCCCATAACTCCAAGGCTGGCTACTGTAGCAGGAGGTGAGGATAGGGACCTTCGGGAACTCAGGGGGAGCACATGGGTCACTTTTCCGGTGCGCCTTAAAATCTTTTTTCCCACAGGCTGAAATCTTTCAGGTCTCAACTCTGATGCTCTTAGGTCATTACTAACCTGATGCTCTTAGGTCATTACTAACCTGCAGTGTTGAATTCACTCATTCACAAAACTAAAAATGAGTTGACAGTGCTAAGCGAAAGTCTACAGATACACGCAGCACTGTTCACAGTGGCCAGAACATGGAAACAACCAAAATGCCCTTCGATAGACGACTGGATAAAGAAGATGTGGTACATTTACACAATGGAATACTACTCAGCGATGAGAAATGATAAATTACAGTCATTTCTGGCAACATGGATGGACCTAGAGACCATCTTATTAAGCGAAATAAGTCAGACTGAAAGAATC
>PVKE010036388.1:0-16389 GCA_004027555.1 Craseonycteris thonglongyai | reverse complement strand
AGGGAAGAACTCTCAGAAGGCAAAAAAAAAAAAAAAAAAAAAAAAAATACCCTTTCGGAATTACATTATCTTTTTCAGGGAGGACCTGGAAACATTTGACTTACAGGACCAGTGGCTATTACACTCACTGTTCCGTTTAAATCAATATGCATGGGGTTAACACATATCTGATCTATGGTCACTCTATAGTGATATCAAAAAATGCCTGTAAAACTAGCACTCACTTTTGGCCAAAAATAGAGATGAGATCTACTTGAGAATGTACTATTACAAGATGCTGCTTAAATTCTAAAATTTCCATCTTAAATGCATGGCTTATCAACAATATTGTTAAAATTTACCATTAACACCTGGTTTACTGCTTAGTGAAGCAGGGTTTTAGCTAGCTTACCAGTAGGTTATAAAATATTTCTCAGTATACCTAAGCCTTGATTCCCATGACTAATGTATCTCCAATGTATCCTGGCAGTTCACTGTCCAAAGAAAAAGCAGTTTTCAACAACCAACAAAGAGCTCTAGGAGCTATGCTGGGGCTATGTTTGCCTGAGTTGCATTCTCCCATTGAACCATATTCATTACTTATTGGAGTCTCATGTAAGTATACACTGTACAATTTCGAGTATCATTGGAATTGTGTCTGGAATAATTGCTGCACTTTTATAATACACTAACATTGTCTCACTGTTGTATTTGGGTGTGGAGACACACGACTTGTCTTTTTAAGTTTATAGGTTTCTGTATGAGGAGAAGCCACATCCAAAGAGTCTCAGCCAATCCCGGATTCATCATTCAAATTGAAAGCATTATAAACATCATTGTTTTAAAATACTATATGAATTATGTGTTATATTTATTGGAACGTAGAAAGTCTCTTATGACAAAGTGTTTTTCCTCCTTTTCACCTTGATTATCCCTAAGATGCAACCAGGAAAAGTTTCCCTGCAATGCTCAGTTTATAAGTTTCTTGCTAGTCCTCAGCTCACAGAGATTGTGGCTTTGGTAAATACCACGACCTCCATGATTTTGTAGTTGGCACCTTACACAGAAGCTCCTTTCTCAAGGATCCTATGAGATTGAAATCAACCCTCTTTCCTTCATCAGGACTTTTCATTGGCTTGGAGCTGTGTGTATTCTGATCAGGTCCCGTGTTCTGATTTTTCTGACTAAAGGGAATGCATTCAGAGGAGGCATCTTTGTTCTTCACCAGTATTATGAAAACAACTCTGTCTGAGATACAAGTATGTCATAAATAACTTCTTTAATATATTTGAAATCATTTTTGATCATCAAACAATATAGCATTTTAGTATTCACTGATAAATGTTTCTACACTTTTATAATTATTAATCATTTATACAATTATTAAGTTTCTGAAATCACATTACTTCTATTCTGGATAATAATTGCAACAGCCAAGAAGAGACAGATAATATAAAAGATAATGGATTGCAAAGTTAGTGGATAGGAAATTAATATTTATTGAGCAATCTTGGTTGAATATTTAAAATACTTTATCTAATATAATGGAAAGAGGAAATTTACAATTTGACAGGTGATGTTAAAAATTCATTCAGGAATACACTAAAAGAATATGAAATACATAAACTGTTTTAAGAGAGTAATTGACTATGAATAGGTGTAAGGCAAATAATCAGAAAATAATAGGGTAAAATAAATTTCAAACCCTTCTCTAGAGTGATTACATGATCCAGTTCCTATAAATTCATCCTTTTCCTTTTTTAGCACTTCTTAAAATCGCTAGCATTACCTATTTGAGTACATTTTTTTATAAAGCAAAATAAAAATATCAATGATCACTCAAAATAAATGAAACTGGATCTTAAAGAGCTTTTAAAAATGTTGTATGATAAATTAGAAAGAAATTAAAAATGAACAAATAATTTACCAATGGTGTTTATAATTATAAATACATTCAAGAAATCAGTACACTTTATAACCAGTCATTTACTGATTTTTCCCTACATATACTAAATATATTTAGTGGTAAGACCATCAGTATTTAAAGATAATACTTGCAACATATAAAAATAACTAAAGGGGATGCCAAGGTAGCTCAACAGGCTGAGTGCTTGCCTTGCTACTCTGAGGTCCAGGGATCCAATTCTGGCCCCGGCCAATGCAAACCCATATGTTGAATTGTGGTGCAGTTGGTAACTGCTGAGATGGTGGTGAAGGTTCTTGCCTCCCAGTTTGGTTCCCACCCCATGTGGCCCCACATTCACCTGTGTGGAATTAAATAGTCACAGCCTAATGATGTACAACTATGGAAACTGCTCTGGGTCCTCCCCCTTCTTCCTCTCCCTCTCCCTCTTGCTCTCTCCCTCTCTCTCCCTCTCTCCCTCTTTCTTTCTCTCTCACCTTCTTTCAAACAATAAAAAAGAAATCTCTTAACAAAATAACTATAATTTGTGACCTTATTTTACTTTCAAAATTGCAATAAATTACATGATACTAATACAATTTTAATAAGAAAAGTTTACTTATTATGAGAGTGTCAAACAATAATAAAATTTTATTTCATTTATTTTTGTTGTTGTTGTTTGTTTCCTTTAACAGTAAAATTCCTGGTGCTATATTCATATTCAACTATATCTGGAACCAGTTGACTCATTCAATTCTCTTTGTGGCCCAGGGTAATTGTCAAAAACTCCATTTTTTATTCTACAACTTTAAATCCTGGTATTGTGTTCTTTATAAATATTAGAATTATAAATAATAAAATCATCTACAAAGTGTTTTATCACTTATGCTTATTATTTTTATAGGTTATATATAAATGTCAAAACAACTATAAAAATAACACTGTAGTCCCCTTGTTATTTGTGGCAGATACATTCCAAGAACCCACAGTAGGTGCCTGAAACTACAGATAGTACTGAGCCCTATATATACCACATTTTTTTCCTACATATACATATCTATGATAATGTTTAACTTATAAATCAGGCACAGTAAGAGATTAAAAAATAATAACAAAATAGAACAACTATAACAATATACTATAATAAAAGTTATGTGAATGTGGTCTCTCTCAAAATAGTATTGTATCTTCTTTTTTTTAAGATTTTTAAAAATTGTTTGTGGGAAGGTGTATGTAAGAGAGAAAAAGAGAGAGAGAGAGAGAAAGAGAGAGAGAGCCCAGAGAAATCTCCATATTTGTGCATCATTAGTTCTGACACTGTTTCATTCCATACAGGTGGATGTGGCACTGCACAGGGCAGGAACCCAACGTGGGGTCTCTCACATAAGAGGTGAGAACCCTCTCCACCAAGTCATCCCAATGGCTACCAGTTGCACCACAGTTCAGCATATGGGGTTGCATGGGCTGGGGCTGGGAATCAAACCCTGGACCTCACAATTGTGAGGCAATCATTCAACGGCTGAGATATGCCAGTATTTCCTCACCTTTCTTCTTGTGATGATTTGAGATTATAAACTGCCTTAAGTTTAGTACTTATACCAAGGTTGTCCAACCCACAGCCCATGGGCCACATGTGGCCCAGGACAGCTTTGAATGCAGTTAAACACAAATTCCTAAACTCTCTTAAAACGTTTTTTGATTATTTTTTAGATCAGCTATTGTTAGTGTTAATATATTTTATGTGTGGCCCAAGATAAGTCTTCTTCTTCCCATGTGACCTAAGGTAGCCAAAAGATTGGATGTCCCTGAATGACACCTCTTCACTTGAAGGAAACACTATACAGCTTCTTTTTAGCATATCTGAATGAACAGCATCACTACTCTTGTACTTTGGGGTCATTAAGTAAAAATAAGGGATCCTTGAACACAAACACTATGATACTCCCAAAGTTAATCTGCTATAACTGAGAGGGTTACTACATGAATAATGAACAGCACACATATACAGCTAGAGACAAGATAAAGGGATGAATCACATCTTGGGTGGGAAGAACCAGAATGGCACACAATTTACGATTGACAAACTGTTTATTTCTGGAATTTTTCAGGTAATATTTTCAGACCGCTGCTGGTTGGGAATCACTGAAATGTCAGAAAGTAAAACTGTGGGTAAGGGGGAGGATTAATCTAGTTTTACTCTGTACTTACAATGAGAAAGCTAAATCTTGGATAGTTTATGTAAATTATAGATGTCAGTCATCTGATAACTGGTGATGGCAGAATGTTAACCCGAGTATTATTTATAAATTTTGTGTTATTTTCCCATAAATACTTAAATATATACTAGTATTACATTCCAATGTGATCCTGTGTGTAATAGTATAGGGCACCATAAATTCTTTCTTTCTTTCTTTCTTTTTTTTTTTTCATAATCCAGATTCTATTGGTTGTTTTGAGGATAAGTACAGACATTTCAATTTGTACACAATTCTTAAAGTATGTACCCAAACCCTAAAAAGTCACGTAGTTGTGATTCTTTTCTAGTTATTAGTGATTTTGCAGCTTGAAATTTACTTTTTTAATAGAATATCAAGTACCGTTATGTTCGAATGTTGATACGCTGTTACCTTAAAGCCCCACTAATTCACTATTTAATAGCATATACAGTACATATTCAAATTTTCAATCTTTCACAGCACATTAACAAAATTACTAGGAAAACTGGACTAACACGACCAAAGATGTTACAGAACGCACAAAATGCTGACAGGGAGAGCCAAGATCAAAGAGTGGTTTTGTTTAGGAATCTTTACCAAAAACATGGGAATAGATGTAATTTAAAATGTTCAAGACATAGCAAATGCACGACTGCCTCCAAACTGCCATTCAGTACGCACTGTATTATAGAATATAAAAACTACCCCCATCTATGGAATGTTAAGCCAACACCCAAGACAATCAAAGCTTCTCAAATCCAATATTCCACTATTTACTGGTTGGACCAAAAAATAAACAACCAGCAAATTTCACTCTTAAAAAAAAAAGCATTTACACTTAAAAAAATGGGATGAGGTGGAATTCCCTCCTTCTTAAAAATGTTTCTACTAAAAAACTTGCATTTACAAAATAGTTGATAAAAATATTCCTCTGGATTGTACAAGGGAGACAGGGACCACTTGTAAGACATGGTGCATGGTATTAATCAGACGTGGCTTCTTTCTCTCCTGCTTCATCAGAGGCTGGACTCTCCTCGTTTTTAGTTTCCCCGTTTTCTGCAGGTAAATCTTCTTTAGTTTCCTGGTTAGCCACTTCGGCCTGTTTTCCCTTTGCTCCCCTTTTCCCTTTTGTTTGCACTTTTTTGTCTGCAGATTTATCCTTTCCTGCCGCCTTTTTGGGCTTCGTTTCCACTTTCGCAGGAGCAGGTTTAGCTGACAACCTCGCCGACCTCCTCTTGGGCTCCTCCTTCGCCGCAGCCTCGGCGGAGCTGACCTTCCTCTTGGGCATCGTGGCGGCGGGACCCGCGCGTGCCGGGCGTCTGCGGGCCGCCGATGGCCTTCGCGAACCCGGGTGGCTTCTGCCGCTCCCGCTTCTCCCGCCGCCGCCGGAACTCCTTTCTTTCTTTAAGTATCTGGCATATGCTTAAAGCAATCAAATAAAGCTGTAAATTATACAGTTATGTATTTACACCTCCTTTCCCCTTAATATGAAGCCCCAGGTTCTTAGAAACAAACATGCTTGAAAATTATCCCAACAGTAACTGTAACAATACTAACAACTGTCCTCCATGAACTGTATATTTACTGATAGATTTAGTTTTCAAAACACTCTTAGAGAGTACATGCTATTATTATCATCCACATTTTATAGATGATGAAACAGAGGGATAAAAAGCTTGAATAAATTACTCAAAGGCCATCTACTTAACAATTCATAGGGATGAGATTTAAATGTAACTTGTTAATTACATGCATACAAAGAATAATTTTGCAAAAAAATAAATATTTTAAAATAGAATTGACATAGTATAAGAATCTCTTTAATGTGAATATTTTAATTGAAATTTTAAACATTATAGTACATTCTTCGCCATACAATTAAAAAATAATATTAAAAATACCCCCTCTATAGTGTCCTCCATACTTATTCAATCTTTTTGCTTTGACTGAAATAGTGAGTGTGTCTAGGTATTAACAATGTCTTGAAGAAAATAAAATAAACATTATTAGGAAATATACAATAAGAAAAAAAATTAGTGTGAAGGCCAATGGTACATAATGTAAAAAGTTGGAGCTGAAGAGAAAAAATATAGTCTTTGAACATATAAAATAAATATAACTTTAGAAAATTGTGGAACACTAGAATTTCTTCAAGTATTTGTGACAGGCAATAATTAAATTTTAGTCACAACGTTTTGATTTATTAGGCTATTAGAAAATAAATGTGTGCATGGTAAATAGCTTCCTGACTTACCCGAATTTAAACCAATATAGAAAATAAGTTAGACTTTGTGATACCAATATGAAAGGGGTTAACATTTCAAAAAATAAAATTTACTTGCACTTTCAGATTGTATTATTGCACAGATAAATGAAAAATAATTATGAAAATGTATATTACTAAGTAATGTACATTGAAGACAATCGCTAATGATATTTCAATTTTCAAGTTCTTGATACCTCCATCAAAAGGCAAAATAGATAGGCCAAATTATATACATGGAGAAATATAATGGGGTGAAATAGGAAAAAATTAGAAATCGCTACGTAGTATTTAGGGGTCATGCTTTATACTTATCAAAGCTACTAGAGCAGGGGTGTTCAAATTTTTGGCTTCCCGGGGCCACATTGAAAGAATTATCTTGTGCCACACATAAAACGTACTAAAACTAGCAATAGCTAATATGCTAAAAAAAAAAGACTCACAAAAAATATCTCATACTGTTTTAAGTAAGTTTACAAATTTCTATTGTACCACATTCAAAGCCATCTGGGGTCATGTGCAGCCTGTAGGTCACAGTTTGAACAAGCTGGTACTAGAGTAAAACTGTTCTTTTTACAAGTATTTTGAAACCTTACCTTGAGAATCACTTTGAGAACCATTGAGACATTATTTGCAAAAAAATAAAAATAAAAATAAAAAATAAGAAAGGAAGAAATTATGGATAAGAAAAGATAAAAGGGGGAAAAAGGGAATGTGGAAATTGAGTACCTACATTGTTTTAAGCACTTTCCTTAAATGAAGTGCTTCATTTAATCTATCTTCATTTAATCTACACAAGAACCTCTGGATATCATCATTTCCTTTCTATAGTTGTGACTAGTACAACTAGGAGAGCTTTAAGAGCAGACTGCCAGTAAATGGTAGTAGTGCCAGGGTATGAACTACATATAAATATTTTAAAAAACAACAAAATAACAGACAAAAATGTTCTTTTTACTAGAACACTCATATGACATTAGCCTTTGCTAATGTTCTGTAGTATGAGAAAACAAATAAAACCTATATTTTAAATGAACAGAGAGTAATTTTTGAGGCTAATAAGCCCTTTAAAATCTTTATTTCTCACAAAAGACAAACCATGATTCTGAGAAGTGAGGAGTAGTTGTTATAAAGATAGTAGGAAGATTTTCCAGCTGTTTTTAAGACTGATTACAAGGAGACAAGAGAGTGAAACTGCTCAGATACTCTAGCCAATGGTTCATGTAACCTAACACTTATCATAATCACCTTGGTCCTAAGAATTTGTGTTTTTACGAGTTGCAGGGTATCTGATACTCCTGGTCTAGAGACCTTAATTTGAGAACTACTGCCCAGCCACCAAGACACCTGTCTTCAAAGAGAGGCATCATAATAACAGTCATCGAGACTTGATACTGCCTTGGGGATTCTTAGGTAAAGAGTAGGATTTGAGTGATTATTATATTACTATTGATTATAACAAACAATTACATTTGTCCTAAAATTTTAAGTACATTAAATTCTGAAACTGGGAAGCAAGTATACTATAAAGGAGCTAAATTAATAAAGAAGTACTGCTTTACATTTTTGAAACTATGAAGGATAAAATAAATATATTACCAGTCAGCAGAAGGAAATGTACTGTTCTCAAAATTGCGTGTCACTGCTGTGCTAAGTATTCTCATTACCTTCAGTGAAGGATAAAAATGACATGCATAATTTTTAAATAATTCATGTTTTGATTCTGAATATACATTTCAGTCTTATTTTAATGCATTCAGTAATAACAAATAAAATGCACTTTTGCAATTAATTTAGTCGGATTGTGTACTAAAACACATTTAGTAATTCTAAAAATACAACTATACATTTTACTTTATTCTCCATTCCATTAAACAGCTCTCTTACATTTATGCAGTATAAGAAAAAGTATGTGGCAGATGGGAGAAAGCCTTCCGTTATTTGTTTTATCTCCATTATATTTTATATTTTTGAATAAAGCATGGATATGTTTAACTATAGACTGCTTAACAAACTAAATATCTTTAGCAAATTAAAGTAATTCATTTTATCTATTGACAAAGATATAATACCTTCTCCAAAATTAGATTATTTAAATAATTTTAAGCTGCAAATATAGCAACATTTACTGTTGCACATAAAATCATGTGATATCTAATAAAATCAAATGTCAAAAATAACAGTTTCTTGAATTTTGAGAGAACTGAATATTGAACTATTCAAAATGCTCATATATCGAAAAAAGTGAATAAACCTAAAATATCCACGTGATTGTAATTTTATATTGACTTGGAAAAACAGGACTATCTTTGCAAGATTGTGTTAACATAAAAAAATATTTTATTGCATGGATAATGTTTGTGCTTCAATAATTATCTAAATAAAGTATGTATTTGTATTGTGTTAGATCATACTGTTAAAAAACAGAATGGGGGGAAGCCGGGATGGCTCAGTGGGTTAAGTGCTCACTTTGCAGCACCAGGGACGGAGGATAGAATTCCGGCCCCGGCCCTTGCAGAACCATATGCTGAACTGGGAGCTCCCCCAGTTCAGTTCTCTCTCCGTCTCTGTATTTCTCTCTCTCTCTCTCTCTCAAAGTAAATAAATAAATAAATATTAAAAAAAACAAACACAATGGGATTCAAAGAAGTAAATGTTACCTTCTGATATGATTTTCTAAATAAATTGTTTAATGCTTACAATAATGTTAGGGTTGGGGATTTCCAGCTGGAAATTTTAATTCTGAATTCCGAGTTCATGGTATTCAAGCTACTCTGCTTTAAATGTCAAGGCTGTTCACCTGTAACAAGCACTGGACTAATAAAAGCAGTCAGGGAACCAGAAAGCCGAAATGAAATAAAGTATAACATACAGAAGAACAGAACAGAGAACTGTGAAAACTCACATCCTTCATAGGAATAAAAACAACAATACTTGCATCAAATTTCTGCAGATAGGGTAGATTGTGTTAAATTTTGTATTCATTGGGTCATAAAATTATAGAATTATAGTAAGATAGATTTTTGTACAACCAATTAAAAAAATAAAATTTAATTAATTTTTTATTGCATAATCAAAAGTTAAAAACAAGTTCTATAGGAAGTAAATTTTCATTTATTAACTATACTTTTTCTTACTTGCCTCTTCCTTCTTTTCTGACCATGGGAAATACTAAAATTTATTTTGTCAAACATTTATGAGATGAGTGCTTGTTTGGCACCTGCTGATAGCATATTTTTTCTCTTGTGGAAAAAAATCAAAGTATGTTTAGTATGGAGATATGAAGTGATATAAACTGCAGCCTACCCATTTAGGAATATTTTATACTTGAACTATGTTTTAAATCTTGTCTCACACAGTTGATTTTTTTCAACTTATTTTCATGTTTGAGAGAAGGAGAGAGAGAGAGAGAATGAGGAGAGAGAAAGAGAGAAAAGAGGGGAGGACCCAGAGCAATTTCCATAGTTGTAGATCATTAGTTGTGACATTGTTTCATTCCACACAGGTGGATGTGGGACTGTGCAGGGTGGGAACTGAACTGGGGGAGCGTCGGTCCCCGGCGCTGCAAAGTGAGCACTTAACCCACCGAGCCATCCCGGCTTCCCTTATCTCTTTCTAATATTAGTTTATTCTGTCATTTAGTTCCACTTAGTGTCAGGCTATCTTAGAACTGTTAGAGTACACATTAACCAGTTCAAGGAAAGAATGGTAAATCCTTGGAAATAATTGACAAAATAATAAATCTTTTACTACTCTACTTTGCAGAAAGTCAAGACACATCAATAGTTATGTCACTTCTGCAGTCCTTCTGAAATTTTTATAGATTTTTATAACTAAATAGGTAACTTATCACATTTGTTAAGGAAAAAGTAAAATACTTTGGAAAGGTGAATGTAAATGTATTTTTTACGGTTAAGGTGAGTTTAGCAGTATTTTTTTCTACTTATTTCTTCCTTCAATTTAACAAGTTCAATAGGAAAATATGCTTTAAATATATTTTATTATTAGACAGGACACAAACAACATTACACAGGATGAAGTGAAGAAAGGTGGGATTATTTAGAAGGTCTGCAATACTCTCAGAAAGAGAATAATGAGAATTGAAAGAAGCAATTATATATGAAAGATATAGTGGAGGTAGGTGATATACCTGTTTAAAAATAATTGAATAGTAAGAAATTCTGAAAGCATCAAAGATCATCCAAAGAAGTACAGCCAATTTTTCTTATGGGACAGTTCCATTTATAGATATTGTAAAAAGAATGAACTGAAGGCATTGGAAGAGAGATTTGAGACATGTTGAATTTATGATATTGCTGGAAAATCTAAGGGGAAATGTAGATAAGCAGATGAAATGCATGTCTATATTTAACAGTAAAAATTAAAGACATATCAAGTTAATTTGCTTTTATGTTTTTGTAGTTTGCAGAGTATGTACATAGCAAGAAGAGGTAATAGTTAAAGACATTAAATTGCATGAAACCAAGGAACTGTATTTGACATAAAGAAGAAAAACTAATAAGTAGGATAGAAAACAGTTTTTAAAAAAGAGAACTTTAAATAATAGAAAATTGTGAAGAAAATAGAACAAAAAATATCCCAGGGTATGAGAGTTAGAACAAATACAATGAAACAAAGAAATATAATTGAAATATGTATCAATAGTTTTAAGTATTTCAAAAAGATCAGGAAGCATTAGATAAAGGAGATCATTATTAAACGTAGACAAATGGCAGGTGAGTGTTTTGACTTTCTAGATAGTATGTCTGCAATAAGTTTCCTAGAACTCAGGATAATATCCCCATTTTAAGGTAATATGATCTAATCAGTAACCCTACTTCTTTGTGAAAAGGTTGTTTCCTGCATTACCTAAATTTATGTTCCATGAAATGACAAGGGGATAGAAATTTTAGGAAAGTCATCCTCAGAATGCTGCCTAAACATTTGAAATAATCTTCTTTCAAGTCTGTATATACTATATTATGTTTCATATTCCATGTCCATTGTCCGGCAGTTAATTTCTTGTTTCAGATACCTCACTCTCTGTGTCTAAGTGAACACTTGTTCACGTCTTTCTAAGCAATACTTAGTACTGAAAGGCTATGGAGGGAAAAATTTTTCCAATAAGTTTACAACATGCTTTCCACTTCAAGTTGTGAGCCTAAGATTAACTCTTTCCGTATAGAGTGTTCAAGGACAGAGCTTAGGATACCGTCCAAAAAACCTGGCCATGGTGGTATTGTATCCTACTCAGTGGGTTATGTACTCTCCCACACTAAGCAAAGAAAGTTGCAGTAAGCTTATCTTCATGACTGAAGTCTGGCAAAGAACATAAACAAAAACCACCGCCACCACAAGCAAGAAAATCTTTCAGTAAAAGACAAGATGATGAGATAAGATGAGACGAGATGAGATGAGATGGGAAATGAGATAAAATTAAATTAAATAATAAAACAAAATTTAAATGCTGTCTCTTACATTGGATACTATAGCATTGAGTGAGTCATGCCTTTATATTCCCAAATCTCTCTGAAGGCTCACTACAAGTGTTCCTGCTTCATCAGATATATTCCTTATGGAAAAAAATGTACTTTAAATTAGAGTTCTGAGAGATACAAGGAGAATGGTTTTGAGAATACAAGTTATGCCTTAGTGATATATAACATATGTATTCTGAGAAAGTTCAGCGTAGAATAAATAGCATTTTCTTGTAAGAAAACTGTAGCTAAATTACTGTGTCCAAAGCAAATGATAGCCTCCCTACTGAAGCTCCTAGCCCCATCTCTAAACAATAAGTTCTTCTGCATTACAATTTCCTCACCCAAATTTAATGCTCTGCAATTATTTTTCTTAAATCTAATTGTAAATAAGGAACAAAACAAAAAATATGCTGCAAAGTTGCTATGACAAACTATTCTTAATAAACTGTTTTATTCAATCCTCAACTGTGTTCTTGGTGTCACTTATTTTTGCTTTGTCTAAACCTTCAACTTTATCTTAAAATTTACCATATGGCTATGCTCAGTACCTTCTCAAATAATCATTGCTGTTTGGACAGGGACAACCTCACATCCTGGCATCATAAGCAACAGTAGTAGTTCTACTTTCTCCCTTTTACAGAGAGGATAGAAAAGCTAGGATTGTAGAATATTCTTAATCTATAATATATCCCCAGTATAAAGTTAAAGTCATACACCATGAAAAAATGTAGATTAAATTATTGGTTAAACATTCAGATATTTTAACTGGCATTTCTAAAATAGAATATAAAGACAATGAAGATATGTATGTATGGAAAGTATTTTCTTTAATGCCACAAGTATTTATGAACACTTGCTATGTCTAGACACTGTGCACTTAAAAACATCTAGAAAGTAATTATTTCCAATAAGCAGCATGGGCTCTAACTACTGAGGAAAAAATAATGCATCAATAACTTATGAGGAAAGGGGAAAAGTATGAAGTAGTAAAACATGTTGGGAATCACAAGGAGGGAAGAAGGTTCCAGGATAATTTAAACTGATTCTTCCAAAAATAAACTTTTGTGGGCTCCTGCTTGGTAGCCAACATCATTCTAGGAAACTTGCTTGCATAAGTTCTTTTACAACAATGAAAATTAGACAAGTACATCTCCATTTAAAATAAGAAGGAACATTGGGCATAACCATGCAGAATGAAGAACTTCCAGAGGAGAAAGATTTTCCAATGGAGGCTAGCAAAGACATTTAAAACTTTCATGGGCTACTGTTTCAGTTTGGTTTTATTTTATTTAATTTGTCCCAGTATCAAGATATTTTCCGATCAAAAGTATTGGTCTGTGGTGAAGACCAAAATTAAAAATACAGCACAAGTGGCAATTTGATGTGTAGAGAGTCTTATTAAAGCATTCCTTGGCATTGCTGAACCTGTAATACCTTTAAAAATGCATTCAAATTGGCAAACTTAAAATAAATTGTTAATTCCATATTAAGTAAAGTAGCTATGACATAATTCTGGCATGCCAGCTTATAAAACTAGGTTTCTTGAAAATTTGTTGATGTAATTTTGATCTGCATATATGATGATTTAGAGAAAGCTAAGTTTAAAAATTATTAGCTGCAACTGATTGATGTAATTAGATCATGAAAATGAATGAAATCTTCTGACATACTAAGCAGTAACTCATTTAAATGAGGTGCCTAATTTATTAGCTTCTAGAGTGAGATCAGTTTTAGATAATTTAAATTACTGAATTATATTCCAATTTATGAGGATAAAAATATTAAGCAGTATATATTTAGTTGAGGGACTGCCAAAGAATTATGGATTTTAGTGCTGAGGTTAAGTGCATGAATGTTTAATGACAAACCAACAAGCCCAGATTTTTTGATGCAATAAAATTAAATGATATAGTTAAAAGCTATGACAATTGCTAATTTATAAACTATTAAGCTACACTAGCTGGAGTATGTACCACTGGGTACAGTCTTCTAATAAACAATTTTTCAAGCCAACAATATAGTTGGAATCTACTTTTAATAACGTATTTTAATATAATTTGTACCAAAAATTTGAAATGTCATTTTCATTGGTAATGAATGGAGTGTTGGTTTATAACGGAACTACAGGGATCTATCTATAACTATTTAACTACTCACTGAAGCTTGAAGATGAGTATATATGATATTTATACAAAAATAAAGATATTTTGAAGGAGAATGATTTCTCACTTAGTCAAGAAACTGTCTCAATGCATACACAGTGTAGAGTATATTTCTCCCATTATTCATCAAGAGAAAGGATAGCATCTACGTAATTTGGTATGCTGAAATACCTTCCTCAGTAGAAATAAAGGTATTGTATAGCCTATAAAACAGAGTGGCTATTGCAAATAACTGCAAACTACGCCACTAAAGAGCCTAACAGCAAACCAAATAATGTCTGAGTGTAAGGCAAGAACAGCTTATCAGGAAGCTTCCTCTCAATCACACACACACACTCAAGGAAGAGCCCTTTATCATCTTTTGGTTGGAACAACAATGACCATTTCAAAATGTATCAACGTGCTGCTGATTGAGACATCTAACAGATGTCACTGCATATTTCTGTTTCTGTTTTGAAATAATCTTTTAAAATGAAGAAACTTCAATTATTAATAGGCTGTTTTCTTAATTTTTAAAAGTAATTTGGGCTTTGGACACTTTGAGATGCATATTTAAATAATTTCATAGAATTTTGCATTCCAAAAGAGATAAAAATGCCTTTGTATTTTAAGCACTAATTGCAAATTGTTGTAACTATATGGCTATATAAATTATTGTGCATGTAGTACACATTAAAACTGAATTATATAAATTATTACAACATTAAAATACTTTTTATTATAATCTATTAATATTTTAATATAAAATTTTATTTTATTATGTTACTAGAGTGTGTGTATCTTTTGGAGGTGTGGTAATATATGAATTAAACATTCCATAGGTCTTTCTAATTACTTTAATATATTTACGCATCCATAGCCATTAATATACTTTCTCATATTATCTGAAATCAATTTAACTGAAGATCTATTTCATATCCTTACTTTCTTAGTAACAGGATTTTCATTTGTTTTAATATGCACTGCTCTTTTTAATACACTAAGTACTTCCATACATGTGCAGGACATACAACAACAGAGACAATCGTCCGTCCAAGGGCAGAACAGTATTGAGTCATCCAGGGTAGGTCCAGAATATTTGCTTCTTAAGAAAATTGTAATTATGGGCATTTCATTTTCATATCTTTTAACTAAAATGAGATATATGAGATTTCAGAGTACCACATTAATCAAAATAAATTGTTTTGGTGTAAGTGTTTGAGAATATTGAACTCTTTTTAAAGGAAAGGGGTTTTGTTCTGTTTTGTTTTGTTTTGTTTTGTTGTAGATTTGGGAGGGTGAGCTAGTAGGAAGAGTGAGATTGAACTTTAAAAACATCAAAAAACAATAGTTGCTATATATTTTGAACAGATACTATAAAAGTGGTTGTATTTGTCAGAGTTGGTAATGTGGGAACAATTTCCAGAATTTGATACCAATAAGAGCCACACTGATTTCTACTTACTCTAGAATTGATCTTTAGAGACATTTGCTTCTCTCCCTCTGTCTCTTTTTTTCAGAATTCACAAAAAATACTCCACAAAATATGATTGTATCCACACAGACAGGGGCCAAAGATTTTGAAAGAAATAAATTGAAGAATGAGATTAGATATTGGTGTTATAGTAGAGAGTTACAATATTAATTTCTATCAACATCAAACTGAGCTTAATTTTCTATGACTTAAATTCATTTATGTGTAAACCATCATTTAAGTACTTGTAAAGGCATACAATGAGAGAATAAACTTTTTTTTAATAACTATTTTATGGCTGCTGCTGCAAAAAAATTGAAATCTGTTTATTCACTCCTATTATAAATTAAATAGCTACTACATCAAAACTTGTCCTAAGTCATTAATATACTCTTGTTTATAACTACTAAATTTGATGTTTCTAATTTCAAAAGTTACTGTTCATAGTAATTTCTAAATGAAAATAAATTCCTGAATAGTAATCATTGTTTACTGAAAACATCAGCTGTAATAGCAGAATTATACTGAAAACAAATTCTAATTTTACACAGTAACAGATACAAAACTGCAAATGTGTATTTATGGGGATTGCGATCTATCAACCACTGCAAATGACCTTGAAAACACAAAACTTCATCAAACCATGCGAGCACTATTGGATTTCTGTCAAGAACATGAAATATTTAAAGAAATATAATAGAAGATCATAGGAAGTTACAGAGTAGTATGTAAGAACATTTGGCAGATCTTAAATTTATAACATCACAGATCCACCTGTACAAGCAAGCATAAACTAGTCAAATTGGTCTATTGCCAGTATCATAACCATAGTATAGGACATTAAATAAGAATATGCAACAAGGACCCATTTTCCCTAAGGAAACATAAAAGTAAGAAGAAAATATTTCAAAGCAAAAATAAAGGTTATTTAGT
>PVKE010036387.1:0-16425 GCA_004027555.1 Craseonycteris thonglongyai | reverse complement strand
AAACAATTAAAAATGAATAAATAAATATTAAAAAAAAGATTTATTGTTTAAATATCTTTTTATTCTTAGTTCTATAAATTATTTATAACTTGACCTAAAAGTTGAAAATATATATTTAAAAGATCCATTTGGAATATGATATTATATAATCATGACTATTTTTTTTTCTGGTATACTGAATTTTTTCCCCTAAGTTGACACACTATTTTTTTAATGCAGTTAATTCAAAAGATCATGATTTGCACTATCCTTTTGTGTCACTCTGTCATATATGAAATGTCCACGTTTGCATTTTGGACAGTATGTCTGTTTCTGGGATATCTACTTTATTTAATTGATCTGAATTCTACTGCAATAATATCTAACTGTATTAATTATATACAAGGGCTATCCAGAAAAATCCAGTCATTGTTAATATAATAAGAACAGTTACACGGCTGGATATTTTCTGGACAGGCCTCATATACATTGCTTTATTATAAACCTTGACACCTGCTAAACCAATTCTTCCTTCTACTTCTTCCTATGTAGTAATTTACTTATTCTTAATGCATGAGAAATTTAATACATTTTAGAATCTGCTTGAATTTCATCAAACATAGAATTTTAATAATTACATTTAATTAATAAATCGCTTTGGGTAGTATTAATATCTTCATACTATTGAATCTTTAAATACCCAAACATAATATTTCTCTATCTGACCAATCATATTATTTTTCTAGAACTACCTTCCTTCTGGCCTATGGTTACTATGAAAGATGTCTAACACTTAGCAAAGGCAATAATACAGAGACAGGTTTCTGATAAAAGGTGAGAAAAGCTATCCATACTCCCAGAATTTTGAGCTGGAATAAAGAAACAGATATCTCAGTTGTTTCCTGAAGAGTGAAGAGATTGGCTAAAAAGTCGAGGATTGGTCTGCAACATTTACGAAAGAGAATATGAAAACAAAGAGATACTGACAGCAATCAACTCCCTCAATCCTTTTGTTCATAAGACACAGTTATACTTTTATATTTTGTGAAATAAACTCATATCCTTATAAGAAATAATATATTATTCTTTCCTGAAGCCAAGTTAGGTTCAGCTGCTTTTGCTTGCTCTTAAAACATGTAATTATCACAGTTCTTTCTTATGGAGTTTATGTATCAAAGATGACTATATCTTTTTTCTTCCTTTTAAAGATTTTTTTTTTCACAGAGACAGAGAGAGACAGAAAGAAGGGGGAGGGCCCAGAACAGTTTCCATAGTTGTATGTCATTTTTTTGACATTGTTTCATTCCATACAAGTGGATTTGTGGCCAATCAGGGCAGGAGCTGGGCTGGGGGCCCCCTGCATGGGAGGCATGCTCGCTTGAGCCAGGGACTTCACCAGGAGGCAAGAATTGAATTGGGGGCCTCTTGCATGGGAAGCACACCCCACCTCAGCCTGTGGGTACACATGGGCTGGGGCCAGAATTTAATCCTTGGTCCCTGGGACTGCAAAATAAGCACCTAACCTGCTGAGCCGTCCTGACTTCCCCAAGATGATTATATCTTAGTTATTATTTTTCCTTGGAGTTCATAACTTCACTGTCAATTAAAATATTATATATTTAAAGATAATTTTGTTGTACTTTATAGAAAAATTATTGAGTATGCTAATGATTAATAATAAGGTCATAAAATATGACATGTTAATTGTGTTTAAAATGATAGGGATGGTTTGAAATTATTAAATTAAAATAGTATTGATTAAAAAAATTTTGTGGGGAAGCTGGGATGGCTCAGCAGGTTAAGTGATCACTTTGCAATCCCAGAGCCCAAGGATGGAATCCTGGCCCCGACCCAGGTAGACCCATATGCTGAACTGGGGTGTGCCCCCAGTTCAGTTCTTGCCAGGGCTGATGTGGGAGGCGCCTGGCCCAGTTCCTACTCTACACAGCCCTGTGCCCACCTGTGGAGTGAAACCATATGGAAAACTACTGCTGTCAACTATGGACACTGTCCTGGGCCCTCCCACTTCTCTCTGTCTCTGTCTCGCTCTCTCTCAAAAAAAAATTAAAATAAAATTTTTTTAATTGTGTTTGGAAAAATACATGTTTTAAAATGTATGTAAAAATCTGATCACAGATTTTTTTATTGGCTGATTTTTTTTTTTTTTTTAGAAATTAAAACTGAGCCTAATAATTTTAGGCCAATAATCATATACTGCTACTTTGGGTTATTAATATGTTTAACAAAATGTAATCTAATTTTAAGTTTCTAACTATTATAGTAATATTTGTGGACAAAGTTGAAATAAATTTTGGTTCAACACAGATAACTTTGAATTTTGATTCAAATATGAATTTATTAATGAATATAAATAACATCTCTTTAAAAATATATAAACTATGGGGGAAGCCGGGATGGCTCAGTGGGTTAAGTGCTCACTTTGCAGCGCCGGGGACCGAGGATCAAATCCCCGCCCCGCCCCGGCCTGTGCGGAACCATATGCTGAACTGGGAGCTCCCCCAGTTCAGTTCTCTCTCTGTCTCTGTCTCTGTATCTCTTGCTCTCTCTCTGTCAAAAATAAAAAATAAATAAATAAAAATTAAAAAAAAAAATTTAAATTAAAAAAAAATATATATATATATATAAACTATGTTTATTGTTTACAAAAACAATATAAGATAATGCACTTAATTTCATTCTTATAGTGAAAATCACAATGAATAATATGAAATTAAATATTAGGAAAATTTTATATAATATTTGGAAAGCTGAAAATTACTAAACTAGACATCTGGACATGTTAGCATTTCTTAAATGTTTAATAAGGGCAAGAGTGTAAATAACCTTATATGAAAATATTACATCTCAGAATATCTAATCATCATGACCATTTGTATTTGAAAAATTTTGAACAGTGCAGGAAAAGATATTTAGCAGGACATTGCAATAGTCCACCTGAGAGTTAATGAGTCTTTGTGTGACTTATATATCTATTGGGGCAAAATGGAGATAAGTGGATGGGTGAAGAATATACAGTTTGAGATATATCTCTGTAGGACTTGCTAATAAATTTGATGTAAAAGTTTAGTGAAAGAGAGGAAACAATTACTCCTAGGTTTTTGGTTGAGCATTTGGTGTGAACAGTGGTAGCCTTTACTGACATAGAAAATTGGAGTAGAAATGGGCTTTCGTGGGGGTAGGATCAGTGGGAAAATGATTCAATACTGGACTGTTAAACGTTAAAGTGAGAGAGAGAGAGAAAGAGATGTTCAGGAAAGAAGTGAGAGAAGGGAATAAATAGGACTCAAGTGACCAAGATGAGCTTATTTTTCTCAGCTTGACTAAACTTTAGAAAGATTCTTTCTGACCCTAAATGCTTGACATAAATTTTTAGATAATTTGTAAATTCCCTTTAAGAAGTATTTCTGTTTTAAAGCCTTTTGCCAGTTCTAAAATCCATGAATGATTTTCTCAAGGACCTGGGAGCATCCCTCAAAACATAGTCATCAAGGAAGATGTTCCCGTCTCTCAGTGTTTGGGGGGCAATAGGAACATAACTTTAGTGAGTGACAAATAGTAAACACAAACAACTTGCTAACAGAGTTACACTTTTGCAAACTCAGGAATAACTCTATATGTTCAGCATCTCTCGTTAATTAATCTCTCCTCAAACTTCTCTTAAAATAATAGATTTAAGCCCCTGCTACTATGATCTGAAGACCAAAAGCATTGACCTCCTGGGAACTTGTTGGAAATGAGAAAAGCTCTAATCCCAACCCAGGCCTAGTAAATCATTAACTCCATTTTTAATAAGATCCCTAGGGGATTCGTATGCACACTGAAGTTTGAGAAGCACGGAATTAGGCTATTTAGGGAGGGAAAATAGGCCCCAAAACAGTCACAGTGGGTAATGAAAATGAAAAGGTAAATTGGATATATAGTTAAAGTAGATTGGACATAAAATATTACTGGAATGTGGGCTACAGAATATATTAGATGAAAAAATGGGATAGCATGATCAAAGAGGGAGATGGTAGATATAAGGTGAGTTTGTGGGTTTGTCAATGATGATGGTATGGTCAAATTTACAATCACAGTTGGGGTTGGCTGACAGTAATCCAATTGTTAGATTCATCTGTGAGTAAGGATGGCTATTGGGAGATCTGTAAGGGTTATGATTGCCTAAATGTATAGTGCAACAGCATGAGATTAAAATATTTTATGTTTCTAAAAAGCAGATGGAGGGGATGCCAAGATAGTTCAGCAGGTCGAGCACTTGCCTTGCAACCTCGAGATCCAGGGACAGAATCTTAGCCCCAGCCCTAACCCGTGCAAATCCATATGCCGAACTATGGCATAACTAGTAACCACGAGACGGTGGCAAAGGTTCTCACCTTCCATGTGGGGAGACCCCTCTTTGGTTCCCATCCTACATGGCCCCACATTCACCCATGTGGAATAAAAACTGCCACAACTAATGATCTACAAATATGGAGACTGCTCTGGGCCCTACCTTCTTCTCTCTCTCTTTCAATGTCTCTCTCTTTTTCAAAGTCTCTCTCTGTCTCTTTACTCACCTTCTCTCAAAACAATAAAATTATTATTTTAAAAAGTAGATGGGGGGAAGCCAGGATGGCTCAGTAGGTTAGGCGCTGACTTTGCAGCCCCAGGGACCGAGGATCAAATCCCAGCCCTGGCCTGTGAGGACCCATATGCTGAACTGGGGAGTGCCCCCAGTTCAGTTCTCACTGGGGCGAGACCCCGGCCCAGTTCCTGCCCTGTGCAGCCCCGCCCACCTGTGGAATGAAACTATGTGGAAAAACCAATGATGTGCAACTATGGAGACTGTTCTGGGCCCTCCCCCTTCTCTCTGTCTCTGACTGTATCTCTCTCTCTCTCTCTCTCTCTGTCAAAAACGATAAATAAATCTTTTTAAAAAAAGTAGACATAATTTAGAAGTGTCAATAGTAACTTTTAGTTGTCTCTCTACTTGTGAGGTACACTGTGAATAAAATAAAGAGTAGCATTGTCTTAAAAGGGCTAGGTGCAGATTGTTGTTCCAGGAAAGAGAAAGGAGTCCAACAAAGCAGGAGTTGGCAAAAGTTTTTTTTAGTACAAGGCCACATAGCAAGTATTTTAGGCTTTGTAGGCCATATGGTTTCTGTTACACTCAATTCTGCTCTTGTAGTGGAAAAGTAGTCATAGACATTATGTAAGTGAATGATTCAACAATAAGGTATTGAAAAAACAACAGCAACAACAGCAAAAACAAAACAAAACAAATAAAAAACAAACAAAAACAGGCAGCATGCTGAATTTGGCCTACTAGTGATAGTTTGTTCACTATTTAGTTAAAATATCAAGGTGAAGAGACTAGTGATGATGACAGAATGAGCATAATTGATCTCATCTGTGAGGTATGACAATTAAATTTGTGAACTCATCCTAGAAAAAGTGCTACATACCTCATTACTGAATATCACTATGGTCACCTTGAAGTACTCCCCTTGGGAAGCTATGTACCAATGCCAGTGCCTAGTGCGCCCTTCAAAGCAGTTTTGGAACTCTTTTTCTGAAATCATCCTCAGAGCCATAGTTATATTACCCTTGATGTCCTGAATGTCAGCAAAATGTCCTCCTTTCAATATTTTCTTTATCTTCAGGTTAAAAACAAAAAACAAAAAAAACAAGAGAGAGAGAGAGAAAAGAAAGTCATTAGGGGCCAGTTCAGGTGAATAGGGAGGTTGTTCCAATATAATTATTTGTTTACTGGCTAAAAACTGCCTCACAGGCAGTGCTGTGTGAGTTGGTACACTTTTGTGATGCAAGAGCTATGAGTTGCTGAACAAAAGTATAAGTCGTTTTCCTCTAACTTTTTCATGTAGACTTTTCAGCACTTCCAAATAATCAACTTGGTTGATTGCTTGTTCAGTTGGTATAAATTCATAATGGACAATCCTTGAATATCAAAAAAGGTAAGAAACATCATTTTGACTCTTGATTTAGACTAATGGAACATTTTTGGTCATAGAGAATTGGCTGACTTCCATTGTGCACTTTGACATTTTGTTTCAGGGTCACACTGATACATCCATTTTTCATCACCAGTGGTAACAGGGCCCAAAACATTGTCTTGACTCTCCAAAAGGTCTTGACAAACTCCAACTCTTCTTTGATTTTGTTCACTGGTGAGCTCTTTCAGAATCATTTTTGCACACACTTTTCTCATGCCAATATTTTCACTTCAGATTTTCCTAATTGTGTTTTCCTATTGATATTTGCTTGGTATGCTAGTCTTAACACAGTCACCCAACAATTTTGATGCACAATTTGACACATTTTTGCTATGTTTTCATCAATTCTTCTAATTACTGGCCATCCTGACCTCCCTTCATCAATGACACTTTTTCTCCCCTTAGAAAAACATTTAATTCATTTGTACACTGCTGTTTTATTCATAGCATTATCCCCATCAACTTGGATTAACATGTCCCTGATTTCACTTCTACAATTGCCAAATTTAACAAGAAATTGAATGCTTGTTCATTGCACTAATGCAAGCTCTGACATTTTTGTGGAGGCACACAAAAACACAACAATAATAATGAATGCCGCTCAGCAAGACACCACCACACATCAACATGAACACAGCTGTGAGATACTGATAAACAAAGTTATGAAACCTAATCAAGTTGTTCATCCAGTGCTTCCAACATAAGTACATGGTGGCAAGATTGCAAACTTAATTATCAGAACTTGTATGATCCAGAGGAATCAGTGGAGAAAGCATTGGTAAGCTCTAAAGTTATGGGTACCAACCATAAGTATGCATAAATTTCTCCTGGTAACATATGTAAAAAGCAACATGGGGCATGGAAAACTAGTCCTGATATTCTCTTTAAAATTCTATGTTGAGGGAAGCTGGGATGGCTCAGTGGGTTAAGGGCTCGCTTTGCAGCCCCGGAGACCAGGGATCGAATCCCAGCTCAGGCCCAGGCAGACCCATATGCTGAACTGAGATGTGCCCGCAGTTCAGTTCTTCCTGGGGCCTATGTGGGAGGCCCCTGGCCCAGTTCCTGCCCTGCGCAGCTCCGCGCCTACCTGTGGAGTGAAACTATATGGAAAACTAATGCTGTTAACTATGGAGACTGCTCTGGGCCCTCCCCCTTCTCTCTCTCTGTCAAAAAAATTAAAAAAATTCTACGTTAAACTCTGTTTCACAATATGTTTCATACATGCACAACAATATGTTATATACTATATGAAAACTATACAAAATAAGATAAAACTCATGTATGTGCCCAGGTTAAGGAACAGGATGACACCAATGTTTTGAAGCATGCTACACAAGGGATTGTATTCCTACCCACTTTCTCCAAAGACATGTAATACTCTAAATTTTGTGTTTATAAATTCCAAGTATTTCTGTAGCTGGATATCATTAAAAGACAGATCTAGAATTTAAATGACTGAATAGATAGTTACCTCAGGGAGAAATTTCTCTCCCGAAGTTGTGCATTTCCATTTCAAAGGTGAAAAAAATCGGATGCCAGTCATACATTTACATTATGAAGGATTAAATTTTGAGAAACTTTCTCTTCTCTACCCAGAGAAGATCTATTTACATTAGGGAGTTGAGGTTTCTTCCCATTCTCTGGAGCAGCTGGGTGGTGTGTAATACAAAGAAGCTCCCAGAATAATAATTTTGGAGTTCTCTTTGTTACAGCCAGAAACCTTCTTTGTGCACTTGCAGGCATAAACATGGCTGTCTTGGGGAAAAATAAGGCATGCAAATAAATGTGCTTACTAATATAATGATAGTTTTCGGTGATCTGGAAACTTCATGTCTACTTTTAGGGCAAAATATATATCACGATCAAAAACCTACAGTCACCACCAACACGACAAGTATTCTTAAGAGTGCCCTGGATTCTGAGGGTTTAGAAGTTCTAATATCTAAAGGTACATACTGGGTTCACCAGGAACACAGAAAGAGCTTCATTGAACTCTAAACTGTGTTATCTGTCCCAAACGTTGGGCGTCCCATTTTCACGGACTGGCAGAGGAGAAGAGGCGACATCATTCCGGCAGGTGTAGTTGACTTGCATTGCCAGAAGGAGGTAGAGTTGCTGTTATACAATAGAGGCAGGCGTGAATATGAGAGGCACCTTGTTCATTCACTTAGGCATTTTGTGATAACTCCCTAGGTTATTTAAAAGACAAATGCACATAGGCAGAAGCCAGAACCTGAGAATACCAAAGCTGACATTCCTCAGGATGAGGAATTTTGTCACACTACCTGGTAAGCTATCAAAACCAGCTGAGGTGCCAGCTGAGGAAAAGGAGAATCTATAGCAGCTGATAGAAGACAGAGACACTACATGTCAGTTACTGTCCTCATGGCAGCTTAAGTGATGATGGCTGTCCTTTGTCCCAACAATCATTCTTTTATAAATATCCACTAGGAAAATAACTCTACTGCAATTCTCTGAGTTACCGGTACTTCCAGAATTTATAAGGAAACCAAGAAGCACAAAGAATAAATAGATAGACTGTAGTGGGCTTTAGGTTGCACTGACCAAATCCTTCTTTAAGATTGAATGACTTTCTCTCAGCTCTCAGGAGTGCTCCTATCAGACACCTCTCATTGATGACCTCATCCAAAGTCATATTCCTGTCCTAGAGCAGCTCACACCCAGTGATTGTTCAGCACAGGAATGTAAAGGCCCATTCCCACTGATCACTTTCTCCCTCTGCTCATTCCTACTTTCTTTCTCTTCCTCCCTTTCCACAGTTGTGGATCTCAAGAGCATGCCCTATGATGTTCCAAGTGCTAATTTCAGTCTTATTGTTTGCTTTTTTGGGAGCCCAAGCAATAACACTTTAGCAGCTAATGAATTATTGAAAACATATGTGCCTGAATGATACAGTGTTGTGTTGAAAGGTAAATATTGGAAGTCAATAATCAATTTATAAAAAGAAAGATCCTTAGAATTAAAAGTGAAAATATACAACCTGCTGGCACCATTAAGCAGTGATAATCACTTTCCCTGAAGGTAGAATGAAAATTGGTAGAGCAGTTGCTACACAGGTGTGTGGCAACACAGCAGTAGTAGCTTCACCTGGGAGCTTCCTAAACTATGGGGCTCCACCCCAGAGCCACTGAATCAAATTTTTGCAATTTTCTGGGATAACAAGGTAATTCCTATTTACTCATTTAGACCAATGAGTTTTAACCCTGATTATGAAGTAGAATCACCTACAAACTTTAAAAATAGTATTTATGACTATACCTCATTTCAAAAAAACTTTACTAGAATGTCCGGGATATGACGTATAAGCATTGGTATATTATAAAAGTTTCCAAGGCATATTTTTTTTATTGTTCAATATATTAGGATGACATTGGTTAGTAAAACCAACATAGATTCCAGGTGTACAATTCTATAGTACTTCATCTATGTGCTACATTATGTATTCACCACCCAGTGTCAGCTTTCTTTCCATCACCATATATTTAGCTCCCCTTCCCTTCCTCCCTCCTCTCCCATCCCCCTTACCCTCAGGTAACCACTGAACTACTGACTATGTCCATGAGGGTTTTTTTGTTTTTGTTGCCTTCAGTTTTATATTCCACACAGGAGTGAAGTCATATGGTTCTCAGCTTTTTCTGTCTGGCTTATTTTGCTTAGGAAGGCATTTTTAATGAGTAACCAGAGTTAAGAGTCCCTGATACAGAATGTCTCCAAGATTTCTTTTCCTTTATAATATGTTAGGTTAATCATAAATGTCTAAAACTCCCCCTGGATTCCCATCACTAAATCACTATACTTTAATCTTAGAATTTTAAACTGTTTCATTTATTTTCTAACCTCAGAAAATCTAAACCTGAAACTGTACACTGATCAATTTGCTTATTGTCTAATTGCAACTTCTAGAAATAGCAACATTCTGTCGTCTTTTCTCAAGGGAGTATGGATAAGGTGAAACTAACAAATGGCCATAGAGCTTAGCACTCAGGTACAAAATCGATGCTCGTACACACTCTTTTTAACGTGCTGTTTCACTTTGATTAGAAAGATTTTCGCTTTCAATGTATTTTGGGGGGTCAGTCAGTGAGGTTTGACCCCAAGACAAATCTTTCATTCCTTTGTTCTTTCCCAGTACTGTGAGACATAGAACCAAAGTAAGGCATTAAAGTTGATAAGTAGCTGCAATGGTATCAGTCCCCAGGCTATTGATTTTTTGCTAAAGCAAACAAGTACAGAAGACAGTTGAATGAAAAAAAAAAAAATTCTATCACTCATTTCAGCACAAAACAGGAGATATTATGATAGACTCAATATTAGAGTGTAAATAGGGCCTGTATAAACTAATATTATTTTAATAATAAAATGCATTTCTAACTTAGCAATCTTAAATATTCTTTGTGTATGAGATCTTTCTCCATATGTTCTAGAGACCTTTTATTTACTAAAACAAGTCAGTGGAATACATGAAAAGGACATGATAGTTTAAAATTTAAAAGTCATTTTATGATGTTAGAAAAGTCTATTAACATTAAATTTTTTATATGCTAAAGCCCATATAAAAACAAATATATATTTAAAATATTTATTAGAGCTAAGAATATTTTATCACTGTCAAGGTGAAAGGAAAAAAAATTTTCTCATATACATGAAAAGTTTATCAAACTGTTACTAAAATTTGGAATTTTGAGGTTTTGTTATTATTACTTTTTCCTTAGAAAACAACAGAAGGGTAAACATAAGAACAATATCATATATGAGAGAGTCATCCAGAGGTCAAGAAAAGTAAGTTCTTCTCAAATCATAACTCAATTAAACATTTAGTGACTATAAGTCACTATGTATACTTGTCCAGATGTTCCCTGCACTGAAGCTGATGTTACTGTCACTTGCATTTATACATGGGTGACCAATTCCTATGCTTTAGATAATGAAAGGGAAAACTGCAGTAATGACTGTTGTATGGACACAAGGAACACCTCATTCCTCAGCTTTTTATATAATTAATCTACAGGGTCCGACAGAAGTAAGGTCCCTTATTATGAGTTAGTAATCAATACCACATCTTTTATTACAAAATCGTAAATGCATATGATTTTGCTATACTACTTTAAAAAAAGTGTTACTTCTGCCAGACTTGGTATTTTAAAGATCATGGTATTTCAAGGTGTATTCAGGATTATTTCCATCCCTTTTTAGATTTTTCAGTTAGCTGGAAAACACTGACTTGCTTACTGACTGGCTTTATTGTATATCATCTTTATTTTTTTTTAATTTTCTTTTTATTTTCCCTCTTCTCTCTTTATACACTTCTCCCTCCAGTTTAGATAATGGCTTCCATTGGTTTTAGCTATTTAAGGTTTCTCACAATTATACATCCATTTACAGACATCCAGTAGGCAATCATTTCCTTAATGTAATTGTTTATGTTTTCCCCTATTTTACATTGCCTTGGCCATAGGAAACAAGAGACATAGAAATCATTTCAAAATATTTTTGAAATACATTAAAAACAAGATTGAACTGTGACACTTTATATCTTTTTTTTTTTTTTTTTTAATGTTTAACCACTTTATATCTTATTTTCAAATTCTGGCAATAATGACATTTCTTTGTTTGTTTTTTACTATATATGTCAGAATAATTGTAAGAGACACCCTTGTCTTCTAGCAGCATACATTTACTATATAAACTATAAAGACTTGAAATTATAACACTGTTCACTGTTATGATTAAAGCATGATAGTTTTATTTTATACCTAATAGAAGATTAAATCCACTTTATAAATACATGTGAAAATTCAACATGTAGAAAAATTTCATATGTAGTTTTTTATAAACTCACAAATGAATTTGTTTCACCCTGCAAATTACTTCAGGCCCAACACTTTTTATAGTAAAAAGTAATGTTACCTTTTAGCTGTATGGAGGAGAAAGAATCTCATTAATAATTGTGTTTATAACTGAGGAATTTAGTATTTGTTTGTTTGTAGAATGAACCATGACTATGTAATCATTTAAAATGTTTCCTTCAGGAAAATCAAGCTCACCAAGTATCTGAAATATAAAAAGGATTTATTGACAAGGTGTGAAAGTTCAAGTATTCTGATAAATGCAGTCTCTAATTATTACAGTTTTTCAAAAACAGTGTCAAAACCTCAGTTATTTCTATCTGTGGCTTCTGCCCTCAAATAACATATTAATTAAGTAACGGTTTTGGCTATATGGGTTTTTGCTCAGTATTATTAAATGGTATTTTTTTGTGTGTAGTCCTCAGGGCTACTGTTAGTAATCATAGACTCACAGAGTCATTGCTCTGTTCCACTGTGTGTTGACAAGTTCTGTGACAGCAGAGCTTAGGAAAAATATTTCTCAAGACAGCCTCCCCCAATTAAAACACAAAATTTTGTTACTCTTCTCCCCCTCTGCTATTGTTTTTCTCATCTATTATTTTTTCTTTCAACTATACCAACAGCATCCTGGTAGCTTTAGTAACTAGGTACTTTGGCCTCGTGAGACAAGTAGCTAATTGAACTTCCCAAACTTGAAAATTCATCAGCTATCAGCAACCCAGTCACTGTCACAAATAGTATATTCTATGAATCACCACAAACAAATAAAAAAGGTCCAAGAGACAAGCTCTCTAAAGGTGTTTTCTATCCATGCTTAACTAACTCAGATAATAATTTGTCAATGGATAAACAAATGAACCTTTTCACTAGAACATATTGTCAGCAACTCAGGAAAACATCATGGTGTAATAAGCTTTAGAGATAATTCTTTGCCTTTGTTAACGCATTGTGAATTACAAATACTAGAATTCAACCCTTCCAAATATGGTGAGAAGGCCATATTCCTGATGCAAAATTAAAATCAGAATTATTTAAATAATGGTTTTCTTAATCAGGAGTTAGTTACTGGAAGAAATCCAAAAATACTGATATGCTTCAAAATCTCTAATTCCTATTCTGCTTCCGTAAATCATTTATATTCTTATCATGTACTCCTTCTCATGGAAAGTATTGGCAGAGATTTTATACCTTCAGACATCATAATTAAAAGTAGATTAATTCTCTCTGTAAATGAGCCTCCGTTAGCACAATTGTACCTATATGGGGACAGTTTTGAGTAACTTGATAAAAATATAGTGTCACAAATGTTTTATTGTTTACTGTTCTCATTTTATATTGCTTTGGCTCATAATAAAAAAATTCTAAAAACAAAGCTAAAACAAAAGGTAGTAATAAAAACAAGTATAATTGAAATTCAGAAACCTCTGACTCTGAGAAACATTTTACTGAAAGCTATGAAAATGAGTAGGAATTTACTCTTGGCTACATTTTCTTTTAATATCATCTGTTCTATAGGTTTTCGTGTGTGTGTGTGTGTATGCATGTATGTGTATGTGTATGTATATGTGTGTGTATATATATAATATATATATGTATGTGTGTGTGTGTATATATATATATATATGTATATATACACACACATACATACATCTTCACATTTTTCAGTGTGCTTTTATGTTGCAATGGCATGAGGAAATAGTCTTTGTAAATGCTGGAACATTTGAAATTTCAGCAGCTTGTAAAATGAATAGATGTGCAGGAAAGGTATAAGTATTATTTGCTGAAGTTCATTTCCAAATAACCAATTTAAAACTAACCTAATGGTTATGGAGAAGTTAAGTACTTAATTTCAAAGTTTTGCCTAACTTCATTTTTAACAGTAGAATTTAGTAAATTCAGTCATTATCCCAGTTGAACAAGTATTTCAGTGATACAGTTTTTAAATGAGAAAAGTATCAAAAGCAATGTTTCCTCCTTTATCTTATAGATCATGAAAGAAAAAGAACTACAGATTGCTCTAGCAAAAACAAAACAAGTGGTTAGAGAATACTAAGCCTCCATACTATATTTATTATACAATTGCTGCCTATTAATGAGTAGATGAGAGGCTTTTGCCAATTGTTGACATGATCAAATGTTTTTGTAAAAATTTGAAAGATAATTTATCTACTGTTAGTTGAGAGTCAAATATCCTTGTACACTTGTGGTTGAATGGTAGGCTACAGGCATTTTGGGGATCCAGCTATGAAGAAGCTGTGTTGGAAACACATTATTTTGTGTTTAACAGGACATATATAAGAAGCTCATGTCATTTCCACGTGTAATAAAATTTCTGCCAGCTGCAAATATAAAAATAGCTTCCAGTAATTTCATCCCATTATTATGCCAACTTACTTATATCTGGCTTGGTGATCAGGTTAGTTCAGAGCCAGAGGTTTATGACAGTAAGAATGTATCCTTCTGCAGGTGATAACGAAAGGACCTAGGTAGGAAAGGCGATGAAGTGAAATTGATGGAGGCCAAAAGTAGTTGATGGAAAAATCAACCAACCATCATGCACGTAAATTGTAAGTACAGTCTTCTGTTTTCACCAAAGCCCAGAAAAAAATGGATATACCGTACTCTCTAGTCAGTAATATACTGTAATGTAGAATTTATGATTACAAATGCACCACAGTTTTCTGATGGAAATTGTGCAAAAACATAATTTCTCTGAATTCCTTGTTTTAAAGGTGTATGTATTACATCTGAATGTAAAATTGTATGGCTTATAACTTAGCATCTTGTCCTGACAAATATTGGCAGTTCCAGATATAATCTTCCCCTGAATAAAACAACCTGAATAAGTCTCAAGGGACAAAAACCCTATTCATCATAGGTATATGTCTAAGTATGTGTATAATCAATAACAGCTAGCAGCACTTTGTAACTGCATTTGAATTCTTGGGATAGGAAATGAAATATACTTCAGTAACTATTATCTTCAGGAAAAACAAAAGTTGTAAAAGAACTGTAACCATAGTATACCACTTAGTCTCGCTGTCAGTATTAGAACAATGTATGCAGTGCATATTGATTTAAATATAATGATGTAACTAACTATATTAGGAATGTGTAGACATTCCTATATTAGGACATAACTATATTAGGACTGTGTAGAGACTATGTATGTGAGTCTCTGTGCTGGGAGTGAATGCTTTGTAAGCAAGATGAATTCTAATCTTCCATTTAAAAAATAAAATAATTGCCTAAAATTGAAAATTAAAGAAATAGAACAAAAGAATGTTAAATACCTCAGGAAAACACTAAAGGTGTATTAGGAGTTGCTTTGAGGGAATAAGATTAATGGGTTGGAAAGAGAGTAGTGAAAAATACTTACATTTTGTCACCTTGTAGTGCTATTTGCCTTTTAAAAATATGATTATTAATTTTGGTACGAATAAAATTTCACTGAAAAATAGAATCAGTTTTGACAATTTCACAAAATGAGTTCTATCAGCCTTGTATTATTTTCCGTTTCACTAGATTATTAATAAAATTGATTCACATTTTATTTTTGCATTATGTAGTGTTAGTAGGATGATACTTCAAGGTGAAGGAATGATTAGATGAAATTAATAATTTCTCTGAAGAAACCTAAATCTTTAATAAACTGAATGAAAATTGAGATATAGCAGCCTGTTTGAATATCATTGCTTAGAGCCAATACTTTGGGAAAGGAAAGTAGGATTTAAGTATTTATAAAATTGAGTTTTCTTTACTATTTTGAAAAGAAATTACTAAAATTTTACTACTTTCGTAGAACTGTTTTTTTCTTCCTTTCTATTCTAGGTAGAAAACAAATTAGTTTTATATTAATAAATTCGAATACATGAGAAACTAAGCACTCTCAAAATACAATTGTATCAAACAAAATAATAAAATAGAATATACTAGCTTAACTTTCTAAATTTGGATCTATTATATATAATAAAATAAAGATTAAAAATGTATGCATCTGGGTTTCTAAACATATACATGATGCATTTATTCAGATTTTGTTATAAAGAAGCATGATTCTTCTCCTGCATCTACATTTCACAAAGAAAGTATTGGAGGCCAAACCCTTGCCTTACAGACAAGGTGGAAGCTCAGTTTCCTTTTATTTCTTATCCTAATGGCAGTGAGCTGCTACACACTGAGAAATAAATGCTTCAGAAAGATTGAACTTGCTACCTTTTGCTGGGATGTTCATTTTTTCTAAAGGACAGTTATCAACTAAGCTAAAAAGGATGAAATAGCTATTCTGCTTGGCTTATGGTATTATAAATCTGAGTAGCTAAAATATATATATCATTATATATATATATATATACACACACACACACACACACACACACACACACACACACACACACACAAGCATGAGAACTTAGAATTTAAAAACTAACAGAAAGATGATAGAGTGTTTTTGCTGAGAATATAGTTCTAGAGACACTGCATACCTGTGGTATATGTCCTCTAAAATGGCCACTGGTAATCTTTACATCTTGGTATTCAGGTTTTTACAAAATCCCCTCTCCTTG
>PVKE010036386.1:0-16426 GCA_004027555.1 Craseonycteris thonglongyai | reverse complement strand
GGGGGGAGTGGGCACCAGATATATGGTGTTGGAGGGGGACCTGATTCTGGGTGGTGAGCACATAATGCGATGCATGGGTGATGTGATGTGGAGTTGTACATCGGGAAACTATCTAATTGTTACCAACCAATGTCACCTCATTAAATTTAACAATAAAATATAATAATATTCAAACAAAAATAAGAAAATAACATTTAAAGAAAACAAACAAAAAATAAATAAATAAATAAAAATTTAAAAGTTAGTAAAGAGATATAAAAAATTATGAGCAAAAAGGAAAAGCAAAAATAAGGCCAGCAAAGGTTAAACAAAGCAATGAGGATAATTTTATTGATTTTTTAATAACTCATTAATATGTATCTACAGCCTCAAAATGTATAAAAAAGTGGTTCATTAACATGCAAAGAAAATTGTTTTTAGAAACTCTATAGAGTTTCTAAACTCTAGTTGTTTCTTCTAACCTTTGTTAAAGCAAGTGAAAGAAAAATGTCCAGCAACAAGAACAAAATAATGATTTGATGACTTGGACAAGATATTTAATAATATTAGTTGGCTCTAAAATATCTGTACGGGGTTTTTAAGCATCACAATCTTTTCAGAAGGGGTCTAGAGGATTGCCTTAAAATAGTTTTTGTTTATGTTTACTTAAATTATTGGGAGGGATTGAAGGAGTTTATGGGATGGGGGCTGCAGCCCCCCACCTCCTCCCTGTGCTTAGCACAGCTGATCTCCACGGCTTTCCCTATGCTCTGGTGCTCCCTACTCACCGTGGAGGAGAGTAAAAAGGTGAAGGTGTGGGCAATTGAAGGAAATAAAATAAGCACACTAATAGGAAAATAAGTGATAGGATAAAGACATTCTGCAAAGGAAAAATAGGAAAGAATACAAAAATCTGAATTTAAAGGGGTAAATCTCCTATAATCATGATTTGTTTCAGGGATGACGTGGGGAGTGATAACACTTTCAAGCAGGCCATCTGTCTCCTCGCTCTCTCTCCTCTCTCTCTTTTTTGAAGCTGAGGTCCTTGAAGACCCCTTAGCACGCCATGGATCATAAGAGACAGCCCTCAAATACACATTTTGAGTGGAAAAAGTGTGGTGTGTGTAAGGAATTGACATGAGAAATCGGGTGGCCGGTTAAACACAGCCTTTATTGGGAGCGCTCCCGGGCGAGGCTCACTGGCCCAAAAGAAGATTGGGATGGAAAGGGAGTGAGCAAGTTTCATAGGGTTCTGGGGTGGGGGAGAAGCAGATTAGGCGGTCAACGGCTGGTGTTCATATATGGTGTTGTGTGTTGAGTTAGGGCCTTCTGAGTGGGTGTGTCAGCTGTTTGAAAAGTCATCCAGTTTGCCTAGGTCCCCGAGACCCACTGACCTTACAGTGTGCATATAACTCTACCTTTCTCTTTCTTCTCTCCTTGCCTTGGAAGGAGTGTGGAGTGGACAGGGAACCAGGACACCGTTAAAGGGAGAGAATTAACCTACATGGGGAAGACTGGGTTGAATTTGAGGAGGTTAAATTTTACTTTCAAAGCCATCCAGGTGTCGCTGCTGCCACGTGTCTTGACAAAATATGTAGATGAAGTTTGTGACTATTTCTCTTCTAACTTCGTTTTAAAACTCCTCTTCTTACTCTTTCCTTCCCACATCTACCCTTCAGGCACCCCTGACCTCATGATGAACAAAAATTTTTCTATGAGGTGCTGTTGACAAAACCTGAAATGTTTAGCCTAGGAAAGACTCAACTTTGCATTTCCCCTGCAAAGTGTTTCTCAGAACAAACATTTCTCATGAGAAATGTTAATGGGAAATCCAAAATAAGGCAGAGGGGTTCCAAAGACAATATAAGTTTGAAACAGTATGAAATAAAGGCAGAATAGTTAGAACAACAACACACTTTTCATAGCCTTTTTAAACAGGTTGCTGTGATTCTCCAGTAGAGGGCTACAAAATGCTGTTTTTCCCAAACTTATTTAAGCACAGAACCACCTGGTATGATACATCTATTAACATCTCTTGGAGCACTGGGGTTCCTTGGGAAGCACTTGGGAGAAATCTTAACCACATGGGAAAGCAACCGGTTTATTATATATTGAATCAGACGGCACATGCTGGCAGAAGTTTTAGGGAGAAACAAAATTTGACTTAATATAAGAGACACTGTAACTGTTAATGCTGCTCTGTAAAGGAATTAAATGGATATCCTTGAAAAGGAAGCTGTGAAACTTGCAGAAGTTAGTTGACTCCAATGTCATAGATTTTACAGGAGGCATTTTGTATTAGGAGGGAAGTTGAACGATTTGATTTTAAAAATCCCTTTCAAAATTTGACACAATGATTTCAAGTTGTCCTTCCTACTCAGACCTGTTTTCTGTTGTCCAAAATTGACCTTCTTCCTTTTTTATCTGAATTTAATGTATTTATGTGATTAAATACATTTCTACAAGGCAAATTTGATGTAAGTCTTTAGCTAATTATCTGTTATTCGTTCAAAAAATCAAATTTCTTCCAAATAAATTCAAGAATTATATTGGGAGAACGTTTTTTGTGGATTTTTCTGTATGTTCTTCTTTTTCTTCTTTTTTAAAAAGATATATTTTATTGTTTGAGAGAAGATAGAGAGAGAGGTGGAGCCGGGATTCAATCCCTGGTCTCCGGGGCTGCAAAACGAGTGCTTAACCAGCTGAGCCATCCCAGCTTCCCCTGAACATTTTTTTTTAAGATTCATTTTTATTGTTTTTGACAGAGAGACAGTGACAGAGAAAGAGAGGACCCAGAGCAGTCCCACATTTGCACAGCATTCGTTTTTGACACAGCTTCATTCCGCAGGTGGGGGCAGGGCTGCACAGGGCAGAAACTGGTTGGGACCCTCCTGCCCCAGGGTGGGAGCTGAACAGGGGGCCTCCCACATAGGAAGCTTGCCTCAGTGAGAACTGAACTGGGGAGCGCACCCCAGTTCATCATGTGGGTCCACCTGGGCCAGGGTCAGGTTTTCTTTATCCAAACATCCTGTCTTTGGTAACTTTCCTAGAATGTCACAGAGTATTTAAATGCCCCTCTTTTTAAAAAATATATTTATTTTATTGTTTGAGAGAAGGTTGAGAGAAAGAGAGAAGCAGGGAGGGGCCCAGAGCAGTCTCCATAGTTGTACATCATTAGTTGTGACATGGTTTCATTTCACACAGGTGGATATGGGGCGGGAACAGCACTGGGAGCCTCCCACATAGGAGGCGAGAATCTTCACCTGCAAGCCATCTGGTAGTTACCAGTTGTGCTGCAGTTCAGTGTATGAGGTTGCATGTACCAGGTCTGGGAATCCAACCCTGGACCTCGCAATTGCGAGGCAAGTGCTCAAATGCTGAGCTATCCCAGCATCCCCTTAAATGCGCTCTGGAAAGCAGCCAGCAAGATTCAGAATCTACATTTGGTGGCCATACTTCCATCTTAAAGCTCTGTCAAACTTGCTTGACTATGAGCCTCCCCTTAGACTGCAGGGTCCTCCAGGGCAGGACTGTGCCTGAATCATCTTTGCATCCTAGTGTGGACTGGCCTGTCTTAGATCTCAATGACTGATAGTTTAATGAAAATAAACTGAGCAAATGGCTAATAGTATTAGTATTACTGGACAGATTCCTTATAGTCCACCTGATTTGTCAAAACAGCCATTTGTCAAAGAGTTATTAAAAATGGCACTGATGCTAGAAACTAGAGATAGAGTGTCCAATGCAGCGCAGGGGGCCCCATTGCCCTCAGAGCAGAGTGCCTATGGGAGTAGGAGACTTTGGTCTTCAATCTGTAAATCCCTTGAGATGGGGTTTAAGGGTGGAGCAGGTCTGACCCATGTTAGTGATTTCAGGGAAGGCCTTGCTCTGGTCAAATATTTTAATCATCTACTCTTTAATATCCTTAACTCTGTAAGCAGAGCAACGGAAGTTGAGGTATCAGAAGAGGCCTGTGCTGTGTTGTTTGCTAACCATATCCTGTGTCAAAGAACTCCAGACTCACTGTGTTGTCAGAGCCAGGATGTGAACACAGAGTTCTGTGACATAGCAGGGGTGGGAGGGTTCCCAAATTCCTCTGGAGCAGAAAATCCCTGTTTGATCCTATCTGTGCATCATAAGGCCACCTGCCATGGGCATAGATGCTGGGGTCTCTGGCCAATTCAGGAGGATTAGAGTTCTGAGCTTTTGACTTGTGTGTGAATAAATCCATGTCTAATCATTGGATGTGTCCCGCTGCTAATATTTGGAAAATGTTGTTAAGGGTAGCAGAAATTGAGCAAATAGCTCTGAAAAGGTTTTTTAAGCCTTCGATTCTGTGTTGATTTGTAACCAGTTTATTGGAAGTCTATATAATCTATAGAAGGATCGTTGAAAGCCAATTTTGGGTGTTACTATGAAGCCTGTTGTAGTGTTGGCTTAGCTTGAACTCTGAAGACAGAGATATGCAAAGAGAACAGCTCTGATCCAGAATTCTAATTACTTTTGTTTTTTTGTGGATACCCTCAGAGAACTCTGACAAGTTTTTCAGAACCTACATTGTATTGTTGACCAATGACTTGGAATTATTTTTATGAGTTAGAATGTTGCGGCCTTCCTTTATAATATTCTGTGAAAGAGCTCCCAAACTTGGCTAAAAAATTACATACATTTTTTTTGTTTGTTTTAATTGTGGTACAATCATCTATATATTTAATAAAAATTAATGTGGTTGAACTTATTAACAAGTGAAACTCAATTTTGTTATATTTGTTAATTGTTCTAATTTGACCAGAATGATAATTATCTGCCCGAGATTGTCACCTAACCAGTGAGCACCTCTGGGACTAATAAGTTTCTCTGTGTTTTATACAGAATATTAGCCACCTGAAAGTTTTTTTTTTTTTAAGATTTATTTTATTGTTTTGATAGGCAGAGACAGAGACAGAGAGAAAGGGGAGGGCCCTGAACAGTCTCCACAGTTCTATGTCATCAGTTTTCGACACGGTTTCTTTCCATACAGGTGGGCAGGGCTGTGCGGGGCAGGAACCGGGTGGGGGGCCTCCTGCACAGGAGGTACGCCTGGGCAAGAACTGAACTGGAGGCCTCCCGCATGGGAAGCACACCCCAGTTTAGCATATGAGTCCGCACAGTCCGGGGCCGGGACTTGATCCTCGGACCCCGGGGCTGCAAGGCAATCACTCAACCCTCTGAGCCATCCTGGCTTCCCCAACCATCTGAAAGTTTTAAATGTCAAGTGAGAGATGGATCTAGCACAGTTTTATTGCATGAGATACTGGTTGCAATTTCCTTTGTGCACATATAGTTAGAGGTTTGGTAGGTGTTTGTTTTGGGCCACCCATAGATGATTTCATTATCATAAATTTATATTGATGAGCAAATTCTTAACAAACTTTTTCATTTTAGCTCCTATTTCAAAAGTGCCTATGTGTATTTTTTTCATTGTCTCTGTTGACTGGTTTTCAGGCAAGCATGCTAATTCCTGTTTCTGTTGAGCCCAGATCACAAGCTAATAACCTGTCAGGAGAATGGAAATATGTATCTCAAGTTTGTGATTCTGCATGGAATCAGTATTTCCAGGAGTGCCTGTTAGAGGAAACTCTGCTCTGTGCTTCTCATTTCTTAATGTTGACTCTTCATGTTAATTCAAAGCAGCTGCCGGAGACCCAGTTTCCCCTGGAAATTGCTGTCTTTCACATTCTGCAAGCTCATATGCACATACCTCCAATGAAACCTACGGAATTTCTATGAGCATTTGCTTTTTAGAGAATGCTCCCTATAACTCATATTTCCTGCACAAAATCATTGCCACATAACTGGGAGTTGGCGTTAGTGGTGCAGCGCTGGGTTCAAATGCCAGCTCTTACTAGCTGGGTGAACTTGAACATATCTTCTGATTATTCTGTCCTTTGATTTCCTCATCTGAAAATGAAGATGAAAACTGTCTTGGTTTAGATTTTTTCAGTGGTCTAAGGTATATGGATGGGATACTTTAGTGTCTGTTCTAGTAACTGTACCATTATAGGAATTATACCAGTCTTGCTGTATTATATGAAGTGGTCAATACTCCAAAGCATTTAGAACAATTCCTAGTACATAGTAAGCTTTTAGTATATATCAGTTACCATTATTATATTAAGGATCTCAGGAAAATATTAAATCTCTGCCTCTGGTTTGGGATAAAAGCCTAAACTATGAATAAATCATGCCTACTGAGGGAAGTTCATGTTTTTCTTCGTTTCTAGACCAGTTACTACAATCAAAGGTTAAAAATAATCAACCAACCAATCAATAACCTAACCAACCAACAAAAATACAGGTAATCAATCCAGATACTAAAGCAGTAGAGTGACACTTATTGTACTTACCACTAGCACAAAGTTCATAAAGCACAAACTTATATCAAGGACTTAATCCAAACTTTCCCTGCAAGAAGTGTCTGTTGCTCTTATATCTCACAACTGACAAAACTCAATGCCTTATAATAGTTTTTGTCAGTGTATTTGGAAGTTAAGTGAAACAAATCTATTTTAGAATGAAATGGTAGGCTTTGTGATGAAAAATTTGCCCCATGTACAGATTTTTATCGGTTTTATGAGTGACACTGTCTTGGATTAAAGAACAGCCATTCTACCCTAAGAAATGTAACAGTTAAACAAAAAAGAACAGTCATTCTGTTTGTCCCAACATCTGGGGAAGAACAGGCCATACTTTTTCTCAGGACTTCATCACAGAGTTTAACAGCTGTCACACTGTTCAGAAATCTCTTAGAGATAATCTATGCTGTTGCAATTTAAGACAATTTCTTTTTACCTTATCTTCACAGACATGCTTTAAACAATAACTGGGTGGACTTGAACCTCATAATCCTGTTACATAGGGAAGAATGCCAGCGATCTAGAATAGGACAGTGTGTTGAGGGAATAAACAGTGTCTGGGTTTCTGAGGTTGGTTATTATTTACTGTATTTTGTTGATAGCTTTGGGCTTTATTTGAAAGGTAGCCCAAATGAAAAACTTCTGTTGTGATCTTGGACATACTATTTGAAATGTAGAAAAACTGAAAAATAAGCATATATAATTGAAATAACTCTAAAAACTTAATGCTTTTGGAAATATAGTATCCTTTTGTCTTTTCTGCAGTTTTGAAATTTAACCTTGAGATATTTGTCATCATTTTGGCCTGTGTGACCAAGTCTCAGGGTAGTGTGACATTGAAACAAATAACCAAAGACAAATAAAAAGTGGTTCTATCTAAATCAGGGGTTCCCAACCTTTTTATACCCTAGGGTGCATTCTAAAATATCGGTAGGGCGGCGGGCACCAGCTATTTCTAAAGATATTTATTATTGAACAAGAATAAAAAATAATAAAAATAATTTTAAAATAAATTTATTGTACAAATTATATACACACAAAGAAACATATATGTAAAACGTAATACAAAGTAAATAAAAAACACGTATAATAAAATCATTTAAAAAAACATAAAAGAAAACATAAAAAAAAACAATCTGTCAGTGTGATCTTTGGCATTGCATTTCATTGGCCAGTGCCTCGTAATTAGGAGAGTATGACGACAACCCTGTTAGCAAACAATTATTAAGATGCTCATCGGTAAGTCAAGATCTATATCGTGATTTTATTAAATTCACGTTTGAAAACAAAGATTCACATAAATACGTTGACCCGAAAAATGATTTGATTTGATATGCCGCTTTTTTTAAAAATGGGAACCTTTCTTTGTCAACTATGTTCCATAAGTCCTCTGATATTAAGGATTTTAGCAAAATATTGTTCTTTTTTATTTATTTATTTATTTATTTATTTATTTATTTTTTAATATTACATTTATTCTTTTTTTTTTTTAATTTATTGTTAAATTTGATGAGGTTACATTGGTTGGTAACAATTAGACAGTTTACAGATGTACAAGTCCACCTCACATCATTCATGCATCGTATTATGTGCCCATCACTTAAATATTGTTCTTAAGGTTCAAAATTTCTAACTCTAGTTCTTCTGCTTTCCCCTGAACAAGGTCTGCAATACATGTGGCTAGTTCTATTACATTTATTTGGCAAGTAAAAAGATTGATACAGAAGGAGACAATTGGCTCGATATTTGTAAACTGCAGAAATCTCTCTTCAAACTGTTTTTGAAGCACTTGCAGGGTCTCAATAAGTAATGATACATTTAATTCATTGTTACCTAGCTTTTTCCTCATATAGGGGAAGTGCACGAGAGACTTGATATGCAGATGTGATATCAACAAAGTCAATTTTGCTTTAAATGCGTTTACAGAGCTTATAATTTCAGCTATATTTTTGTCTTTTCCCTGCAACTCCAAATTGAAAGAATCTAATTTTTCCATGTTGTCAGCAAGAAAACCCAAATCCACCAGCCAGCAAGAGTCTGTTAGTTCATCATCATTTTCATTTTTATCATGTATAAATGTTTTTATTTCTTCAATTAAGTTCACAAATCTTGTAAGAACTTTACCTTTACTGAGCCAACGTATGCAGGATGAGATCGTGTTCTTTATCTTCAGTGTCTTCTAACAGGGCCTTGAAAAGTCGGTGTTGCAATGGAGCTGCTGGAATAGAGTTGATTATCTTTGTGACTATATTCATAACATGTTTGAAGGGCAGTATTTTACAATACAAAGCTTCCTGATGGATAATACAGTGGTAGGACATAAAGTTTGAAAATGATTCATCTTTCATGCAAAGGGCAATAAATCCTTTGTTTTTACCAACCATTGCTGGTGCCCCATCGGTAGTTATCACAGACAACTTATGCAAAGGCATGTTTATCGACCTGGCGTATGTTCTGAAAGTTTTATAAATATCCTCACCTCTCGTCTGTCCTTTCATTGGTAATACTTGCAACAGCTCCTCTTTTACTGTAAAGTTACTAAATACCATTCTCACCATAACTGCCAACTGTGCGGTGTCTGATATATCTGTTGACTCGTCAAATTGCAGAGAGAAGCAGTCACATATTTCCAAGTCAGTCTCTAACTGAGTTTGCTAGTCTTTTGAAATTGCATGTATTCTTCTTGTGACTGTGTTATTTGACAACTGTAGGTCTTGTATCACTGACATAATCTCACGTTTGTTAGAATATTCCTCAAACAGACAATCGGCAGCAGTCAGAAATGCTTCTTTGAACAATTCACCATCCTGGAAAGGTTTTTTTCTTCTTTGAGAGCATGTGAGAAATTTTGAAAGAAGCAATGGTTGCCTTTTTAGATTTTTCCACATGTCTAGTGAAAACAGTCTGTTGAGTAGTTAAACTTAATTTTAGTTGATTTACTTTTTTCTTTCTTACTTCAGATTTAAGTGGATAATTCATATCAAAAGTGGTATAACTTGTCTGAAAGTGATGTTCAACATTATGTTTTTTCGGCACTGCAATACTACTGCCACACAACAGGCAAACGCATTTACCTTTTAAGTTAATGAAACAATATGATTCCTCCCAGTCTATGTTAAAATTATAGGTTCGTTTTCTCTTATTTGGTCCACTCATTTTAGGACTATAAAAATAGTTATAGAACTACAATATCATATCAAATTGCCACCATAATAATAGATGACCTACCTCGCTTTTAGTTCATTAAAAATCAAATATATCAAAACACTGTGATCCTAGCTAACCGTCACGACCCGATCAGTCCAGCAACTGCAATCAAAATGGCAACTTCGCGTCTCCCGGTTGGGTGGAGGAGAGTTTAAAGAGTGCAGTGGCTACACAAGACGCGACATGTACAAAGGCGAAAGCTAGGGAAAAACTTACACATACGATATCACATACATACCAACGAATATAATAAACCTGTGTAGATACTCAAACAATATTTTAAAATTCTAACAAATGTATAAAAATAAATGATAGTTTTACTTAGTGTTTATGAAAAACTTCTGATGCAGTCAAATAATGGCGGGTGCACACAAATCGGGCTGCGGGCGCCATGGCACCCGTGGGCACAGGGTTGGGAATCCCTGATCTAAATGTTGTTTGCAGTTCTCAGAATACATTTAAGGACATATAAATACTCGTGGAGATCCTAGTCATCTAGTCTAAGGTTCTCATTATATGCTCTTCTATTTCCTCATTGCTAGAGTCCTTCTTCTCCACTTTCTTTTATCTACTACTTTCTAATGCTCTCCACTCTTTTTTTAAAAAAAGATTTATTTTATTGTTTTGACAGACAGAGGGAGACAGAGACAGAGAAACAGAGAGAAGGGGGGGAGGGGGCTCAGAGCAGTCTCCATAGTTGCAAGTCATCAGTTTTCAACATGGTTTCATTCCACACAGGTGGATGTTGGGCCAGACAGGGCAGGAACCAGGGGCCTCCTACATGAGAAGCTCCCCTCCAGTGGGAACCAAATGGGTGTGGGAAGCACATCCCAGTGCAGCATATGGGTCCGCATGGGCTGGGGCCAGGACTGGGACTGGGACTAGATTCTTGGACCTCCGGGCTGCAAAGTGAGCTCTCAACCTGCTGAGCCATCCTATCTTCCCCCATTTTATTATTCTTGTGCATAATTTTTGTCATGTTTCTTTTTGTTTTTAAAAACTCCACTTCCTTACATGTCACACACATACACACACAGTTTTTCTTGTTTTTTTTTTTATTTAAAGATATATTTTTTATTGTTTTTGACAGAGAGAGAGAGAGAGAGAGAGATACAGAGAGAGAGAGAGAGAACTGAACTGGGGGAACCCCTCAGTTCAGCATAAGGGTCTGCACAGGCTGGGGCCAGGACTGGGATTCGATCCTCAGTCCCCTGCGCTGCAAAGTGAGTGCTTAACCCACTGAGCCATCCCAGCTTCCCCCACACACAATGTTTTAATTTGCTTTTTAACAAACAAAAAAATGAAGTCTACTTGCTTTTGGATCTGAAATTTATTTTCTCACCTTATATTTTGTTATCAATAACCATGTCCGAACACTAAAATGTGCTGTATTCTTTTTGACAGCTGCTTTATTCTATTGCACTTGGAATAGAATATGGAATCTTGTACTCAATAATCCCCCTATTGTTGGACATGTAGGTTGCTTCCAGCATTTCAGTCTACAAACAATGATGCAATGAACATACTATGATATATTATTTTTGTGCACTTGTACCGGTATTTCTATACTATTAGTTCCTTTATTTTTATTTATTTATTTGTTTGTTTGTTTGTTTATTTGTTTATTTATTTATTGTTTTTGACAGAGAGAGAGAGAGAGAGAAAGAGAGATACAGAGATACAGAGACAGAGAGAGAACTGAACTGGGGGAACTCCCCAGTTCAGCACGTGGGTCAGCACGGGCCGGGGCTGGGATTCCATCTTCGGTCCCTGGCGCTGCAAAGTGAGCGCTTAACCCACTGAACCATCCCGGCTTCCCCCTATCAGTTCCTAAAAGGGTAATTTCTAGGTCAAAAAGAGTGTGCTTTCAAAATTGTAATTGCTACTGCAGAATTAACACCCTTCCCCAAGGAAAAATCTCTTGCCCCCAAGGCATGGCTTCTCATAGGAATTCTGCTGCTCCTTAGTATACACCTTGGGTAAGTTGCTTCTCCCCTTCTCTATATTGGCTTCCTCTATGAAATGTAAAGAGTGGGACAGAAAATGATCTCTGAGTTCCAGTGGCCCATGAATTTTTACATAACAAATTGATGTTGCTCAAATTCATAGAACTATTTAGGGCTATTCTAAACCCATATGAAGATCGGCTCTTTAAAGCGCTGCTGAGAGCAAGGCTAATTTAAGTTTCTTTTGATTTAGGGTTGTTTAACGAACAAATCCATTAACTCCCTTGAAGATTCTTTTGAGACATTCAACCTGTGTATTTTTTCAGGGCTTTTTGAGACACTACTGAACAAACTCCCATTTAGGCCACATTTTGTTTACTTTGTCCAATTCAAATCAGTTTGATGGCTGTGAGTTTATGTGTGCTCTTAAATGTCCTCCAGTACTTGGGCAGGTCACATGTGACCTATTGGTCAATGAACAGATTTGATTTTCATCAAGTTCCAAGGCAGATATAGCACTCATCTGATAGTAATCTTTCATTTAAAAACCATGTTTCGATCACTGAACATCATAAAAATCAAATATATAAATAAAATGAAGAAGTTGGGAAAGATGTTGCTTTGGGTTCTTTGAGTCTTCTGCTTATTGAGGGCTCAGAGCCAAAAGAAGGGGGAAGTAGAGTGATGGGGATTCTACTCTTACTTAACTGCCCCAGTTTGCAGATGTCTGGAACCGAAACTTGGTGTTAGAATTTTGAACACTTTGTGATGTTATATCCTAAAAAGGGTGAATGTACATCCTAAATAAATTATTATAATATATATACCAAAGCATGGTATTAATTTGACTTTTACAGGAATTTGAACCCTAACAAAGTAGGTAAAGGCTAGACTACCAGCTCAAATATGACCTCTTCACAGGCTGGTCAGTATTCTTTGAAATAGAGCAAATAGCTCTTCATAGATAGGGAGTTACTAACACTATCAGGTTCTCTTTAAATACATATTAAATTTAGTAATTTAATATGTAAGAACCAGGTAAGCATCCTCCTTCCACAGAAACAAAAGCTTGTAGGTAGAAGCTTTCCACTCATGAGTGAGGGGAAATTAGATAGGTGAGTCAGAGTAATGAGAACATAAATTTAGAACCTAAAAGATAAAGTAAAAACTATACATAGAATTGAAGATGAGAAAGTCAGTAAAAAGGAGTAGCTGTGTCTGGGTGGTGACAAGCCATTTGATTACAGCCATATTCCCTTCTTGGGTTCTGAACAACATGTGTTCCTGAAGTCTGGTTCAGTGTTTCCTGGATTTCTCTTATGGCTTGATTTGTGGTCAAAATGCCTATGTCCCCATTCTCAAGTGTATTCTTACAGACTACTTTATCCCACAAGAGCCTTCCCTAGTATTTGAGGTAAGGAGTTGAGACTTTGTTCCTTGCAACCAGAAAAGCTGAATTTAAAACTTTCATTATTAACTACATTTTACAGATGAAGAAACCAAGGCTCCAGGTCAAATTCGAGTCATTGAAGGGGCTGGAATGCAGATCCATGTTTCTCTGACTCCAAAGCTTTTTGCACTATGTCGTGCACTCAGATATATTTCCTGACACATTCAGAGTCTAACACTCTTGTGTTTTGATAGCAACGTGCTCTTGACAGTTAAGTGAACCAGCCAGGAACTAAGTGTAAATTCATCTATATGAATTTCTTTTCTAAAATTAAAATGTGGTATCCTATTATGCACAACTAACCTGGTTTTTATTACTGACAGTAATTTGAAACTTGTTTGTATAGGAAAACGTTTGTAGCACACATTTCACTTGATTATTTCCATCAGGTCACATCACTTTGAAATTAAAATCAAGTGAGACATGTCACATACCCTTTAGTAACTTGCAAATTAAAAATGATTGGCGTGCTCGCTTCGGCAGCACATATACTAAAATTGGAACGATACAGAGAAGATTAGCATGGCCCCTGCACAAGGATGACACTTAAAAATGATTGGCAACATCAATTGATAACAATTTTTGAGATTTTTCTCTTTTTTACTAATTTTTCTACTTGTTTTATTTCCTCTGGGTTGTTATTGAAAGAGGAGACTTTGATAAAGGATATTATTAGTGAGAAAAAAGAAGCTTGGCAAGTTCCATGAAATGATTTGCCTTAAAGAGAAGGGCGTTCTTAGTGATACTGGAGAAAGGCTCGCCGCAGTGCTGTGTCCAGGTTCTTGGCGTCCTGAACAAAGAATTGAGCGAGACACGGAAACACAGAGGTGCAAGAAAAGTTTATTGTAAGTAACAGCAGTAAAAGTGCATTTTGAAGAGGAGGAAGCTGTCCTGATGAGCTCAAAAGGCACCGATTATTGGGGTTTGGGCAGTTTTATCCCTTTTCCTAGAGGGGGTTACACCTTTCTGGGCATGGGGCCTTTTGATGGACAGACGTAATTGACAGGGGGCCATTATATCACCTTTGTCACCTATACAAATTTCTTCCCAGAGTTGAGTTTGATATAATGATATAAATGAACTGCTGGGCATATGTATAATATTATAATGATGGTATAATGAGGCTTAGATTGAAGGTGGGGCCTATGGACGGGTCCCAAGATCCCCCTACTCTTTGCCGGCCTGCTTTTCCCTTGAGAGATGTGATCCCCCCAAATCTCTATGGGAAGCCAAGGGGCTGAATGTCTCTTCTGTATTTGCTTCCTGCTGAATGTGGTACTGTCCCTGCCTATTGGGGGTCATGGCGCTCTCCCCCTTACTAGGCTAAAAGAAGGGGAAGAGGTCTTGAGATCTGCCTCAAAGACAGCATTGACTTCTTCGGTTGGGATGGTCTGGAAGCCCCACTGGGGTATAATTTATATGCTGATGGCCCCTCGATGAGGAGAGACAGATCAGTTAATGAATCTGAAAGCACAGGCACCAAAGCCAGGGAGACCAGAAATTTCTACAATGGGGGTTTCTTCTTTTGGCCCATATCATTAGTCATACCTCAGGGAGCCCAGGTCATGAGCAACAGTCAGTAAGTTGATGTGTATATCTTTCCAAATGGTTTTGTATTTTACATACGATCCTACCCCACAAAGTTTTCAAATGTGAATAGTTTTGCTACATGTAGGCACGTAGGGCATCTCCAGATATCTCAAGGACAGAGATTTGTTTTTTCAAAGGGTTACACACACACACACACATACACACACAGAATCATGTACTATATATGCACAACCAAATTAATTTATATAGAAATGCTAACAGTTTCTCTAGACCAAAAATATTAAACTGGTACCCTGAAGTTTTATTTTTTAGTTATTTTGCTAATACTTAAAAATTGAGAACTTTTATCTATGAACCCAGATTGTTGTTGTTTTATTGAAAAATCGCAGTTCTGACAGTGGGCCTGCATTTCCCCATTGGAATAATTGTCTGGAGCTTAGTGGAGGGTGTCCCCAACCAACATGTCCTCTTTAGTACACCATTGTTTCCATCACTACCTGGTGTCATAGGCCCAACTAGCTGCTTAACCTCCACGTTACTTATGGGGCCTACGGAAGCATTTGAGTTTGCAAGTTTTTATTAAGGACCCAGAGTTCTTACATGCCAGCACTTATCAGAGTGATCTGGGGTAGAATTGGAGCAGCTAGAGGTGATATGTAACTGCTTGGTCATATCCTAAGAAATGGCTCTCATCAGCATTGCCTGTGGTGCTTTCTGAAAATCTGTATTTTGTCCCACACTTTCAACTCCCCTTTAAGACTAGTAGGTCTGGTGTGGAGCCAGGGAATCTGAATGTTTAAGAAGATTCCCTCGTGGTTCTGATTTTGAATAAGATGAAGGAAGCATACTTTATCTACCCTGTTTTCTTCTGAATGCAGCTATAAAATCTGGACAATATGTGTGGAACAGCTATTTGAGGACTCTGCATAAGTAAATAGTAGTAGACAGGTTGGGGAGAAGACCAGAACCTAAAGCATCACCACAGTGGTAGTGAGTTGACCTTTTCTGTGTGTTTAGTGTCCTACAGCTTGAGCTCAGTGCAGCCTGACACTTGGAAATAGACATTAGCGCACACAGAGAGCCCGGAGAAGCCCTCCATTTCTGGCTTTGTTTGCTTAACAGAAAGAATGTGAGGAAATTCCCTCCCCACCCCCTCACACACATTCTTAAATTCCTTTTTCTTCGTTTGTCTTGTGCCATAGCACCTGAGCAATTCTGGGGTAGCAACGGCAGTAGTGATAAGGTGGCCAGTGGGAGCCCAAAACTTGGAGGGAGAGAAACATTCTTCTCACTTGGGGAAGTGGTTCCAAGAGAGTAGGGAAAAACACCATTGCTTTTTTTTTGGTCTTCCCTTCTACAAACAGGGACAGACGTGGGAAGTATGCTGTAGAATGGAGTAAAGAAAGCCCCAACCTTCTGGTCAGCGTATCACACAGAGTCCCAGGGAAGCTGGAAAGTGTCAGGGAGATTAGAGAGGATGAAGTCAGAGAAAATGACCTTCATAGTGAGCTGCTGGCTCATCCCTGATATGAGCATGTATGGATCTGACACGAAACAGTAAACACAGACTTTGAGAACTTGACTGTACTGCAGTCTTTGGAAACTGAAATTATGTTGGGTCAGTTGAATAAAAAGGCAACAATTATAAATGCTAATATATACACCAATAAGAACAGAAATAGAGAAATCCAGGTCTATAGTTGGAGATATCAACATTCCCTTACAAACTGAGGACAGACAAAAACAGATAGATTAAACAGAAAATCAGGAAGGGTATGCTCCACCATTATTCATCTGCAGGCTCTACTTGATGTTTATAGCAGTGGTTTCCGACCTGTTTGGCATCAGGGACTGGTTTCATGGAAGACAATTTTTTTTTTTTTTTTTTTTTTTTTTTT
>PVKE010036385.1:0-16428 GCA_004027555.1 Craseonycteris thonglongyai | reverse complement strand
AGTGCATAGTTATTTCTATTTTACTTTTTGACAGATAGAGAGAGAGACAGAGACAGAGACAGTTAGAGAACCAAACTGTGGGAACTCCCCAGTTCAGCATGTGGGTCCTGCCTGGGCCGGAGCCGGGATTCGATCCTCGGTCCTCATGGCCTCAAAGCGAGCGCTCAACCCGCTGAGCCGTCCCGGCTTTCCCCTAGTTATCTCTTATCAATAGGTCACTAAAACTTAAAATATGTTGACCACTTTCAGGGTATAAAGCCAATTTTAAAGCTCATCATTAAGCTGTAGGCTCCTCAGTTCCAGGAACTGTGACTTTATTCTTCACGTCACCTAGCACCCTATGCTGCCTTCCTGAAGAGAGTTGTTAATAAATATTTAGCACTAACCGACTGGCATGTGGCTCCAATAGAAAACCTTAAAATAATCATGAATCACAGTGACAGAAAATACGTGTCTTCTGCTACTAGGTCAACCTTCCCACAGAACGGAACTTCCTCCCCTACCCCTAGACTGGAGGGGGAAGAGGTACAAGTGGGCTTCTGAAATCAATTTACATGATTCTACCAGTGAAATGAGATTTCCCTTTTTAAAAATCATTTAGATAAAAATGTGGCAATAGGTGTATATAAAAGGGCATTTAATTCTACTTTTAAAGCAATCCTTATTAGAAAAGATTTTGCCCCCACTCCCCAAATTTGATTTCTCTTATCCCTAGTCACTCTCTGAAAGTGGCCATCTTTGATAAGAAGAGCTCTTATTAATATGTTTAGGGAGGAAGGTGGGAGAGGAGGGAGTGGGAGCTAAATATATGGTGTTGGAAAGAAAGCTGACTCTGGGTGGTGAACACATATTGCAATACATAGATAAAATACTGCAGAGTTGTACACCTATGTAATTTTTACTAACCAGTGTCACCCTAATAATATTAACAAAGAGAGACAGAGAGAGAGAGAGAGAGAGAGAGAGAGAGAGAGAGAGAGAGAGAGAGAGAAACGAAAAAGGAAAAAAAAGAAAAAAAGAAAGGAAGGAAAGGAAGAAAGGGAAAGAGAAAAATCACTCTCAGAAGCACAGGTGCTGGATTAAGAATTATATATATTTTTATAAAAGACTTTTTGAGCTGAAAAATACTAACCTTAAGGTTGGATAAGCAGTTGTTGAGGAAGATATGCCACCTGTTCAGAAATAGCTGCTTCTGACTGACACAGAGCAGACAGGTCACCAGGGGGTACAGGGCCTGTGGAGAAAGAAGATGAGGTGACAGGAGGATTCGCAGTCCTGGTGACCCACGTTCTCTGGGACTACCTCCTTCTGCACGGGCCAAAATAAACAGAGCCTTTACAACCCAAGAAGGCCCATGGAGAGCCGTGCAGGGGTGGGCGTTTCACAAGAGCTGTCTGATGAGGACGAAGATGGAATAATCTAGAGTTAGGTAGAGCATGTGGTAAGTGTCATGTATAATAAGTGAAAATCTGATTCACTGATTTTGTCTTCACTTTCGAATTTTAAAAAGCAAACTCATTTTCTTTGATCACTCTCAAGCCTCAGATTTGAAGAATGTTACTGTTTTGAAAGGGTTACAGGCCGTTTTGCTTCTAAACATCACCTAGTTTGTCCCCGTCTTAGAGGTAGGTAGGTGTGTATATTTCTTTTGCATGTAATCTTCCCGGAATTAAGGAAGATTCCGAACAGAAATGATATTGCATTGGTAAACTCCACGAAGATGAATTTAACCACAGAAGGAATTTGTTTATGAAGGAATAAACAGAGGCATTGCTGTCCTTTTCCTGCCGAGCTGGGCCAGTTCCCCACAGTTACTGGAGAAAACAGAAAAGCAACTGGGTGGCCACCCAGAGAATGTACATCCAGAACCTCTTACCACTTTGCCGTGCCAGATAGCATACACTTTTATGGCTCTCTAAAAATTATGGCTGGTGAAGACTTAAACAAAATATTATTGGCTTGTCCACTAATTTCCATTAGCAAAAAAAATGCCATCATAATATTCAGGGCTTAACAATTTATGAACTTAGAACCTCTTTTTAATTTAATTGTAAACTGATTTTGAATTACTGCTACCATTGAGTGCAACTCTAATTCCATCTGGTAATCAAAAAACCAAACCAAACCCCAAACAAAACACAATCAAGCAATTGGTCACCATGACCGCAGAATGTAGACAAGTGAGCAAATTCATCACCACTACCGGCCAAGCAACTCTGAGGATCTGTTCAAATAAGGTGGCAACGTTTACACTTTGAAGATGAGCATCAAGCCTGCCAGTAACCAGCTATCTGCTTCCTCCACACTACTGACCACAGTTACAGCTGGTTACCACTTGTCCATCCGTAAACCAGAACTTGATTTACCACTGAGGACAAAAGGTTGTAGTCATTGAAAAGAATCCCCTATGCTGCTCTTCAGTACAAAAGCTTCCCCCCAAATTGTTTTCTCAACCTTCAGAGAATCTTGCCTATGGGCAACCATCTGCGTCCCCAACTCCCCTTCCTGTCTGGCTCCATTTTGGTTTTGAATATCAGGATAAGAATGAGCCTGGGAAGACTACTGGAAAATGAGAGGAGAAATGTTATTATAAACTTTAGCCTTCAGATTAGAAAAAAAAAATTCATAAATTAAAACAAATATCTAGTTAAGCCAATCTTGAAAGTAAATAACAGAATCCTTAGGAATAGAAGGGTCATCCAAGGTGACATGGTCTAAACCCCTCAGATGACCAGTCATGGTCAATGTCAAGGGCAAATTTCAAAGTTTGAAGGGCTATTTCCTTTTGAGGGACCTGAAGAAATTCTCCTACCAGTGGAACGTTATGACTTCCAGATAGATTCCAGTCTAGGAATTTTAGTCTCTGCAGTTTTGTTACTAGTTACTAACTAGCTTCACCATAGTTACTCACCAAGGAATGCTTCTTTCGAGAAGAAAGTTCCAGTGTGGTATCATATAGACTTTCAACAAAGTTCCGAAGGCAAGGGACATTGACTTCATTTTTAACAGCCTGAAACAGAGATGCATATTTATATTATGTTATTTAAATTGTTAACTCTCTAATCCAATGTCCAGAAGTTCTTAGTAATGAAAATGTAACAACTCACAGCAGCAACTGGGACAAGAATTTCAACAAAAAGCCCAGCCAAGGCATGCTTGATGTCTTTGTCTTTAACCTCGAGGAAATAATGTGCACATTCCTGGGAAGCAGAAAAAGAGTGAAGGGTGGGAGCACAGGTTGAGGTGTACACATCAAATGGATTTGCACGAATTGAAGTAAATAGCTCTAAATTCCATCATGTATTCCATAATCCATCAAAAAAGACAGATTCAGCGCTCTTATTTAAGTCTACAATGGCCAGACTGACACTTCCCAAGGCTGGTTTTCTCACTCTCCTACTTCAATCTCAAATCACTTCAACCAGCAAGCAGATATTCATCCAGGATTCATTTCCAACAAATTTGTTTTTAAGGTTTATTTTCTTTTGTTTTTGACAGACAGGGAGACAGAGAAGGGCCCAGAGCAGTCTCTATAGTTGTATGTCATCAGTTTCCAATATGGTTTCATTTCACACAGGGGGGCAGGGGCCACGCAGGGCAGGAACTAGGCTGGAGGCCTCCCATATGGGAGGCATGCCCTCTCTAACCAGGGACTGAACTGGTGGGTGAGAACCGAACTGGAGGCCTCTCCCATGGGAAGCACACCCCAGTTCAGCATATGGGTCCACACAGGTCGGGGCTGGGATTCGATCCTCAGTCCCTGGGGCTGCAAAGCGAGCGCTTAACCCACTGAGCCATCCTGGCTTCCCCTAACAAATTTCTATTGGCCTCCTACTGCATGGGGGGCCCTGGGCCCTGGATTAACTCACAAGCAGAGATGCCCCAGAGAAGGTAAACATGGGGGGAGAGGCGGAAGACATTATATGTATTTTAGGCCCTGACAGCCCCAGACACAGAGCTGTTTCCTCACTAGCCCTCAATTTTTAAGTGTTCCTACTATTTAGGCATTTTTACAAGCAAGTCTGGAAGGCTTTCCTTCTCTACAGCAGACAAAGAAAATCTTTTGCAATAGTTCCTCAGACAAGGATGCCTTTGCCTTTGGACCGCTGTTGGTGAAAGGGTATTTTCATTTTCCAGGGAATCATCTAGAAGTTGGCTTGTCTAGAATTCTGCCAGCCCCTTTCTCCTTTCTGGCCTTTTGAGTAGTAACATACTGTTACCTTTATTAGGTATTGTTTGCATGGAACAGTCCAAGGCTCCATGTATTTGGGATGACATGTTAATATCTATATTAGCTATTATCACTTATTTGCGGTCAAGGTTGGGACCATTGCTAACAACGGTTATATAATACTAAAGTCCCCAGGCTATCGGGATCACTTTAGGATGTCAGCAGAGCATGGGCACTGTCAGCATGGAAAGTCACTGACACAGAGTGGAGCTTTATGGTTTCCAGAATTGTGCCCCTTGCCTACATTGTTTTGCATATGTATATAAACACTCTCTCACATTGTCATTCAAGTTCAGAGATACTGAATTATTAGTATGAGAAAGGAATAAACAGTTAACAGTTACCGAGTGCTTACCACGTGCCAAGAATCCTCAGAACCACCTTCTAAGGTTAGTGTCATTGTCACCACTTTGCAGATAAAGTGAGGATGGCAGGGGTTAAGTCTGACTTGTTCAAGGTCACAGCGCTTGTAAGTGCTCAAGCTTGAATTCAAACCCAAGGAGTTTGCTATACAGCCTACATTCTTTTTGAAACAACTTCTGTGAGATATAATTCACATACATGCAACTCACTCATTTAAAGTGTATAGTTTAACGGCTTTTTGTATATGCACCATTGTACAAATATCACCACAATCAAATTTAGAACCTTCCCATTATCCCCCCAAGAAACTTTGTACCCTTTAGCAGTCACCCGCAACTTCTCTAATCACACTCCCTCCAACCTTACATAACCAAGTCCTATCTCTATGGATTTGCCTTTTCTGGACAATTCATATAAGTGGAATCATATAATATGTGGTCTTTCATGTCCGACTTCTTTCACTTAGCATAATATTTTCAGGTTCATCCATATTGGTACTTCATTCTTTTTTATGGCCACATAATATTCTGTTGTATGGATATACCACATTGTGTTCATTCATCCATTAGTAGATGGGTTGTAGCTGTGCTTTTGCTGTTACAAATAATGCTGCAATCAACATTTGCTTTCAAGTTTTTATATGGATATGTGGACATATATTTTCATTTCTCTTGGGTATATATATACTTAGAACTGGAAGTGCTAGATCATAGAGTATTTCTAGATTTAACCATTTGAGGAACTGTCAAACTGTTTTCCAAAGCTGGTGTGTCATTTTATGTACCCACCAGCAGTGTATAAAGGTTCCAATTTCTATACATCCTCACCAACCCTTGCTGTTTCCTGTCTTTTTGTTTCTTGGTATCCAAGTGGGTATGAAGTGGTACAGTCTATATTCATAACCACTGTATCTAAGCTCTTTATTAAGATCCCACTAAATCTGATTCAGAGCAGCAACAGAAAAATCCATTCAGATACGAAAGTATTGTAAACTGTAAGAGAACTGCGTATTCTGTGAAATCCTCATTAACAACCATTCTTTTATTAGCACATAATAATAAACTCTGTTTAATCAACATCTAAACCTGCATAGTTTGGTTGATTTTTAAAAAATGGATTCCTTCTTATAGTAGGAATAAAATGATTTCTCCATTATTTGAAGTTCTGATGCCTATGAATGTTAATGTAGCCAACTCAATGCTATCAATGGTAAGTAGTAAAATCATCTGCTATATTTTATTCATAGAATAATATGTAGCTGATGGGTTAAAAAAAAGGTGACTAAATAATACATTCCATTGCACACTTTGTTCCAAAGATGATTGTAAATTTTAAAATGAAATTATGTGCCTGCAACTCTATGATTTGGTTACAAAGCCCGTTATGAATTACTGAGGAAAAAGTGGGACCTTTTTCCACCTTGACACGTGAATGGGTTTTCACATTGCAGGTCAGTTACTCTGGGGAAGGAAGATGCTCAAGCTGACAGCCCCTTGGTCAGCCTGCCCAAGACATTACCTGCATAAACTGAAGAGAGGCCTCGAAGTCCTCCACGGGGTACATCTTAATCCGAAAGAATTTCATCCCCATTATCAAGCTGATGATGCTTTGAACAACATACGGGCTCTGCTCCTTGTGCCGTAATTCTTTGAGCTCTGCCATAAATTTCTTCTTTACAGCAGGGAATCTAAGAGGACATGAGTGATTTATCAAATAATGGGTAGAAAAGTGACTGTCATGAAGGAGTCCAGCATCTTAGGGTAACAGCACACAGGGGTGGGGGTCATTCCAATCAGTCAAAGTACAGTGGCTATCAGTCATTTTGAAAGATTCGATATTGGGGATTTGGTAGAGTCCAACCTTCGTGTTTCTTCTCTTGTTCTATAAGATATTCAACATCTCCTTCAGGCTAGAGAGAAGTTCCAGGGTTATTTAGATCCTCTCAAAATGGTCTAGCTCTTAAATCAGGCTCCATTTCCTCAAGCTTAGCAATTTCCAACCCACCTGAAGAAGCCGGTTGGGGGCATAGGAGCGATAACGTGCTAGGCCAGCTAGCTCTGATAGGGTCAGGAAATAATGCCCAGAAATATTCCCACAGATGATTCTAGAGTTCTCTGTTGTTTCTTTTATAGTTTTAGGTTCACAATTATTGGAAAAAAATTATTTTAGGTTGAAGGAGAAACTAGTAATAGGAAAATTCAAATCAGATCTAAAAGATGAATAAACTCTTTACTAGGTGTTGGGGAATTTACAACTAAAAAAACTCAGTCCCCAAGGAACTTATTAAGGTGTTGGCTTTGTTTGAAAGTAAAATAAAATGAATAATTAGTAATATTAATTACAACCACAACAATATCATCATATAGGATTAAACAAAGAGTAGATCTTAATAGGATGCTAAGTACTAGCACATATTCAAAGGGTGAGGAAATACACACATAAAAGTTATCCAAAACTACTTCTGAGATGGCCAAGTTGACCATTAAAAGAAAAAAACAAGGAAAACATTCTAAGACTCATTGTATTTTGTTTCCTGAGACTATCAACCTGAGGTTCCGCATAAGTGAAAAGGGTCAATTAGGAGGAAGACATGATTAAGAAGGGTAATTATGATAATAAAAGTTAAAAGCCAACCAATAGAATCACAGAAGTATGGAACAACAACTCTTAAAATGTTAGGACAAATTAAGAGGGCAGTATACATACAGATACTGTTGCAAAAGGCAGCAAAAGGGGTGACAAGTTGGATGTAACCGCTGCATGAGACCTGGCAGTTCTCTAGTTCTTGGTTTGGGCCAGGAAGTATTCATTTGGTAACAAACTGTTAAAACAGTTTGTATTTTTCTAAACAACGTACGGATTTTTCTTTATGTTTGCTCCTTATGTTTCACAATGAAAAAGGTTTTCGGAAGACATTGAAGTAGAAAATATGAATTCCAAATTTTGATGTCATTGTTCTACTTCTCATGGGGAAAAAAAAGAACGATGATGATGGTAGTAGCAAGCACACGTACAGCGCTTACACTACGCCAAAGCAAGGCTCAGTGACCCTTAGGTATAGTCACACATTTAATCCTCACAACAACTCGAGTGGTGCCATTATTATACCCATTTTACAGAAGAGGAACATGAAGCAGGGATTTCCTAAAGTCACAACGCTTATAAGTAGAGAAGCCAGAATTCTAAGCAAATGTCTGGCTCTAGAGTCCCTCCTCTTCATCTCTGTGCTATATTATGTGCAGACCAGTGGTTCTCAAAATGTGGTCCCAGGTCAGAGCACCTGGGAATTTGTGAGAAACGCATTCTCTGACCCACCGTATGCCACCTGAATGAGAAACTTTCGGGGTGAGTCCAGTGGTCTTTTCTAACAAGCCCTATGGGTGATCCTGGGGAGCTGAAGTTGATGAAGCATGCTCCCAATCAGGAATAACAACCAGACACACTTGTAAGATGATGTACATGTGATGCATGTTATACTCTTACGCTGCTATCTTCACAACCATGCACTGAGTTAGGCACTGAATGCATTTCCATTTTATGAATGAAGAAACAGATCAGGAAGATCAAAGTGACAGAGAGACTCAAACCCAGGAATTCTCACGCAAATTCCAGGAATTTGGACTACATTCCAGCTGCACAGGTCATGACAGTGTTCACTTTAACTGGGAAGAAAAAACAATGTAGCATTGACCGTGAACCATGTGAATAACAATAATAATCATAATAACTCATGAGGTGTGTTAGCATGTGTCTGGCATTTTGCCTGGACATCTCTGATCCTTCAGGGAGGTGGAATGACTCAGGCCAGATCACTTTCTCATATGTCCCACTGTCGTTTATGGGTATAATACACTTAAAGTGGGTAGAGGACACTGGAGAATAAATGGGCTCTTTCCAGCTGAATAATTAGAGATTTCAGAGGGGATCTGAGTTGGGTGACGGGCAAGCAGTGGTCCTGGGGCAGAGATAGAGAGCAGGTTGGGGGCAGAAATGCTGTGAAAAACAATGGAAGCTACACTTTTATCCAAGTTTATACAAACTTAATAATTACAAACTGGAGTTTTAAAAATTGTATTTTAATGCAAGTTATTTCCGAATACTAAAATAAACTATCCGTGGTTTTAATTTTAAAATGTGAGTTTTTAAAAAAATTAGTCTTATAGGTTAGAGTTATATTGTTTTAAAGGCCACAAGATACTGAGGAAAGTTTCATTTTTCATCCAGGACTAAAACAAGGAGAGGTAGGAGAAGGCATGTTATTTGTATAACTCACTATTTCAATAATCTCCTGAGTTAGTGACTAAAAGTGTACTTCTCAGTTAAAAATAAATATGACCATCTTTTACTTTAAAAAGTCCCAAATGACACAATCATGTTATTTTAGCATAAAAATAACCCCAAAATCTATTTGTACTTAAGATCTACTCACCCTTAAAATAATTCTTGGGAAAAATAAATTTCTTTTCAATGTTTTAGTGTTTATCACTGTCTTTACTAAATACATTAACTAAATGATTGCTGAATCTTTGGTATGCTATAACATTCACATAAAAATAAACTGCTTTAAAAAATGGATAGTACATACTATAAAAGTGAGAGTAGAAAATAATGAATAGTACATACTATAAAAGTGAGAGTAGAAAATATATACACTAATATTATATCTTATAAAAAGAAAGCAGTTTTTAAACCTCTGAATCTTAGGCACAATCATTGCTATTTAAATGAATATACCAGATTTTAACTAAAAAAAAAAAACACCTTACCTTAAAAAAACCTGATTTTAACTTGACTTTTAAAAAAGTCACCACTATGGAAAAATATCACTTAATAGCAAAAACCTTTTCCCTTAATGACAAGAAATAAGTACATTCTCACTTGTAAGATTAAAAGTAATGATTCTGCTAAAACTTAAAGACTAAACTAAGTATGAATAACCAAAGTCATAATGAAGAAAATATTTCATAAGCATGAACCATTGTGAACTAGAGATATAAAATCTAAAATTAGAATTGTTACATTATTAAGTTGACCAGATGGACAGAGAACAACAGCACTGTCCCATTTTAAACAGTATATATGGTCAGCCTACTGACACCTTGAATTTGGCCCAATGAGACTAGTAGGCTGACCAGATGTATCATCGGGAATGGGACAGTACCATTGTTTTCTATCCTGTTTAAAGTGGTCTATCTGGTCTGTCTATATATTATTCAAGTTTATTTTAAAAAAAGAGATGACCACCTTGTACCAGGTAAGCATACATCCTTTCTTCCCCCACGAGAATGAAGGAAGGAGAATTTTTCTAAGGCAATGATAAAATGGTGGTACTGGTGTATTACCAGGAGGAGGTAATGTGTTACTTTGTAGGATGACAGCAGTTTAAGATTATGCCATCTATCAATAAAGGTACATTGACTGTGATTACAGTGTATTACTGTGATTAACTGCAGGAGCCCACTGGGATTCTCTTGTGGCTGTAAAGGATTAGAGCATTGTCCATACTGAGACATGCCTTGTACTCTATTATTGCAGAATTGGGACAAATACTGATGTCACAAAAATTAAAAAAAAGCCACTGCTGGAAAGAAAATACTGACTTGGTGAATCATACATCTGACCAAATATGAAAATTCCTACAACCCTAAAATGTTGCTTAGTTAAGACCTTGTTCTTCAATTCATTCACAACCAACTCAAAATCGATGTAGCTAAGAAAGGTCATTCACAGTAACCAGCATTGCTATGCATAATTCACAAAAACTAAGAAAAATACAAATTGTTATTTTTGACATAGTACACTTCTCAAATGTTGGATAAGAGAATTATGGTGGGATAACTACAAGGGAATTATAAAAGAATGTGTTGAGATTTTCAGGGTTTGACAAACCAGCCAAAATCCATATTAACTAGTCATTTTTCTTTTCTAGGAATGAGGTAGATACACATGAATTAATTTGCCAGATAATTTCCCCTTCTCCCTTCAAAATACCAATACCCTTATCATTCCCTTGCCATGGAATCTCTCCAAGATGCATCACACTGTTTTTTTTTTCCTTGATGACAGATGAACCACAATGTTTATAGTGGGCTATAATAAAAGTACAACATAGTCTCACACAAAATGGCCCAGATAACTCCACGGTTTTTAGTTCTCATGTGTGCTTTGGCTAGTTTTCCTTTCCTCTTTGTGGCTGCCAGTCTTTGAGCTTCATAGTTCTCACGGGCATCACCGCATCTACCTCTCTTCCATCTAATGGGAGATGGTGTTCATGTGTTAGAAAAAATGGGATGTCTAGATAAACAGATAATCTGGATTACATCCAATGAGCCACATCAAGGATTTTTGGGGGTCTGTTCCTGAGTTCTTATCTATGTTTTGGCTAGGTGAGACTGCTAAGCAAAAACTTAAAAAAAAAAAAATTTTTTTTTTTGATGAGTTGGATATTTCCATGCTACTAAGTTAGGAAATACCACCTCTTGAAGATAAAAATCTCTTCCAGAGAACTGCATTCCACAAGGATCAGGGCATTGCTGTTGCTTCAACCTGGCCTCTGGCCTTGGGCTCACTTTGCCTAACCTAGGTGTTCTGCATCTTGCCAATCTGCCTCAGGGTGGAATAAGATGAGGAGGAGTGAACAGGATGTGACATCACTTTTGGAAGAAGTGTATTATTGCTAATAGCCTAACACCACTTTGTTCTAGCCTGCTAAGAGTAGTGCTATGGGGCCAGATAAATTTAGCGATGAGAACTTTCCCCTGACTTGTTTCCATGACAGAGTATGGGACATTTTTAGCTCAGCTGAATTAAGTAAGGTCTATAGTAAAGGGACGTTCTGGAATGAAATTTTCCCACTCATGGATAACATATCACAACCACCCACTCATGGCATATAGAAAACAAAACATTTAAGACAGATAAACTTTGGAATATTTGGACTGAGAGAAAAGTAATTTGGTGTATTTCTTTCTTGATGCAATTATATGAACCTCACGGACTCCTGGTAGGATCTGGACCAAATCACTGTCAAGTGAAAAAAATGATGAGCAAACAAACTGGAGAAGGCTTGGACTAGCCTCTGGGAGCTTTTGTCAGTTTCTGAGATGGGGCATACAGGGCCAAAAGTACCCCCTTACTGAGAGAAGTTCACTTACTTAGCTTGAGCCAGCACTCCAGTGACTTCTGCATACAGGTCTGCCACAATGTGCATATTGCCAGTGTTAGGACCAAGGTACCTACATAAGATACAATTGGATGAGTTAGGGGTCCCAGGTCCTCTGAAAAGAGCAATCCTGATTGAGTTTTAAGCACCCAATGTTCTTAAAATTCTAAGGTGAGAAATTACTTTACCCTTCTTTATATTTAAAGTGCTTAAAAGCCAAGTTAATGATGTCATGTATTAAACTGTCTATTACAGGATGAAGTGGAATCTGAAAAAAAAAAGAGAGAAAGACGGCTCTTAATTTGGAAAAGAACATTAATGATCAATAAGAGTACTTCCAATGACTACATATGGATTTAGCAATCAGTAAGTAGAATTCATATGGCCTAGTATTTAAAATTCATAAATAATTTAATAAAGTTACTTAAAAACTTAGGTAGTTTTAAGATAAATAAATCTTATCTAAAAGTAACAAGTTAATGACCTACCTGTTTCAAAACTTCAATTAATACTAAAGAAAAAATAAAATCAATGGCGAGGTCCCGTCTTTCCATTAAATAGTCTCGCTGCTGTTCATCACTGTAAAATTTAAAACATTTGCATTAATTGGCAATGAAGATATTGTCAGAGTGACATAATTCACCAAAAATCTGGGACTCATCCCCAATGGACTCCAAGCCAATTCTGGTATGATGAGATTGCCGTGGTAAGGATGGTACGTGCTGAAGAGAGTTCTCTTATCCCTGTGGTGCAGTGAGCAAACATGAGGTCAGAGCATTCAACTTCAAAATTTACATTTTCAACCATGTCAACCTGAGTAGTTATTTGTGAGTCTACAGCTTTATCTTGTGGACTTTTCTAAGGTACATTTCAACCCAGAAATTCTATGATCTGTAAAATGGATATAAACACAAAACGAGGGCTACCACCCTGGAGGTATACCTTGAAAGAGCAGGTCTTGTAAAAGGAGCTAAGTGATGTAAGAAAATATGATTACCAATCAGAGCAGAACTGCAGGGGGTGAAGAAAAGATGAGAATTGCTTTTTTTCCCATGTCCATTTCCTCTTTTCTTTCTCTCTCTCTTTTTTGTGCTGTTTCTGTTAATTTTTGTTTTTTAATCAGTCTCAGGAGTACAAAACACCATAGTGATTAGACATTTATGAACCTCACAAAGTGACAAACCTAATAAAGTCTATTACTCATCTGACATAGTACAGTTATTACAATATTATTGACTATATTCCCTTTGCTGTATTTTACATCCCCATGACTATTTTTTATAGTTGACATTTAACATTGTTTTATAATAGTTTCAGGTGTACAGAGTATGGGTTAGACATTTATATAATTTATGAAGTAATCACCTTGATGAGTCTAGTACCTACCTGGCACTACACATAGTTACTACAATATTATTGACTATATTTCCCTATGCTTTATTTTACATCCCCATGACTATTTTTTATAGTTGACATTTAACATTGTTTTATAATAGTTTCAGGTGTACAGAGTATGGGTTAGACATTTATATAATTTATGAAGTAATCACCTTGATGAGTCTAGTACCTACCTGGCACTACACATAGTTACTACAATATTATTGACTATATTTTCCTATGCTTTATTTTCCATCCCCATGACTATTTTGTAACTATTAATTTACACTTCTTATCACTTCACCTTTCTCAACAACCCCTTCAACCCTTCCTATCTAGTAACCAACCATTTTTTTCCTCTGGATCTATGAATCTGTTTCTGTTTTGTCTGTTTATTTTGTTCTTCAGATTCCACACATGAGTGGGATCATATAGTACTTGTCTTTCTCAGTTTAGAGGGTATTATTTCACTTACCATTATACCCTCTAGGTCCATCCATGCTATTGCATGTCTCTTTCCTCTTGACCATTTGCTCCTCGAGATTTATGGAAGGAGGAAAGGAGAAGTGAAAGGGTGCTGGAAGGCAGAAAGCTTGGAAAGCAGATGGAAGAAGAGGCAAAGTGGAGGGATGTGAACTCATTCGAATCAGCACTCTCAGAGGATGGAAATGTGAGTCCATGCCCAGCCCCTTCTGCTTATCTAACATACTGACTGAGGGCTAATTTGGAATCGAACAAAAACAAATGGAGTGATTGCTGAGTCTCCTGGCACAGAAGCAAGAAGAGTGGTTACGAGCACTGGCTTTGGTGTAGAACAGTCCTGGGTTGAAAATATGCCTCTTCTCCTTAGCCGTTAATGTCTCCATCTATGAAATGGGAATAACTGAGCATTACATAGATAAGACATGTATTTAGCAGAGTCTCCCAAACACATATAACAACACTCATATATTAAAGAAAATCAATAAGAAAGGATCTGGACTTGTCAGGCAGATATTGTCAAAATGAGTCCAGAATATTTTAAATGTGGAATGTTTTTCTCTTCAGTCCAGAGGAGAGGAGCAAAAAGGAAGTTGACATTTAAGATGTTAAACAAAACTCGTGGAGGAGCTCAGTAGCCTTCAGAAACAAGTTAAGGCTGACGGGGGACAGACTCACAAGGGAAGTTGCAGCTTTGCATTATAAGGGGAAAGAAACGTATTACACGGTTGGACTTGCTCATTCAGGATCATTTGCAAGAAGTCCAGCCAGGAGGAAGAGTGGTGAACCAAACATCTGAAGTCCTTCAAGACCCAATGGAACGAGATAGTGCTACTTTCTGGGGGAACAAGAACATATGGAAATGTGTTCAGGAAGAGGACTGTCACAACTCTAACCTAGGGGCTACATCCTGGACTAAGAAGCTTGAAGACCAAATGGACAGGGACTCTCAAAAATGGCCAGCAGCAGAGAGAGAATTTTCACCTGGGATGGCTCATAAGGGTCCTCAAAAGGGGCCAAAGGACCTTGAGAAAGTAGCAGTTCTTGGAAGAAAAAAAACTTAAACCCCTGAGTCTATTTTATTTAACAAGCTAACGGATGCTTTTCAAATAGAAGTCAGACATACTTTTCCAAGAATGAGTGTAACTTTATGGCTGTTTGAGGTCTAACTGCCAGGAGCCAGAGGCGTTTGACAAATTTATTTGGCAGTCAAAATGTTGATATTATACTAATCTTAGAAATCATAACCCAAATACACATCCGTCAACTTTGACTGCTTTCAGTTGCTCATGCTTCTCCCTGAAGTTCCTCTTTTCTTTTTTCTAGTAACAGAAACTCATATTATTAGCTACTTCACACTCTGGAGACCCTTTGGCTTTTGCCCAAACAGACATTCTCTCTTATTGTGAACTTTCAAATGTTAACTAAAATGCTACTGAGTTGAATTTCACCACCCAGATTCTGAATTTGAACTCAGCAATTGCTTTTACGTCCTGAAAATAATCAGTAACATGATTAAAAAAAACACCCCAAAACATTATTTTCAATCATAAAGCAACAAGTCATTAAAAATCTAGTTTTAGAAACTAAATTCTGACAAAACAGAGGAACAAAACTAAAACTCACTTAGTTTAGCTCACTAAAATCACTCCACTCCACAACCCCAAGAAAGTTTTAGTATCTGTTCATAAGCCCAAATGTAATACGAGAAAAATAATAAAAATGACTCCATTAATTTACTAATCACACAGTCTGAATTGAAATTTGACCTTTACAATTTGATACATTAAAGAGGTATTGATGAGGCGAGGCTGCTAATTGGCACAGGTTTTCTTTAGGGGTCATGAAAGTGTTCTGGAATTAGACCACGCTGATGGTGGCACAACCTTGTGAATATACTAAAAACAGAATCACTCACTTTCAAAAAGGTAAATTTTACTGTATGTGAATTATAAAAATATTCCTTCTTCAACTAAGAAAACATTTAATATAAAAATGTTATTACGTAATTTCTCCCACAAAATGATAAATGAATGATTGAATTTTGTCTAAACATAAGCATATTATAAAATAAAATGACAAGTTCAGATGAAATGTAATTTGGCAAAATTACAGGTCTGCAATTTCAAGAGTTGTCTCTATATATTTTTAAAAGTATTAGGAGTGTCAAGAATAATAAGAGGGATAAAGCACAAGAAATAGTTAATATTTGATTTTGAGTGATTAACTTTTAGTGTACTGTCTCTAAAAGCATGAAAAAATACAGAATCAATTCATGTGGAAAAATCTAACTGCTTTTAAAATAATCTTTTTTTTTTTTTTAAGATTTATTTTATTGTTTGAGAGAAGGTGAGAGAGAAAGAGACAGAGAGAATGGGGGAGAGTCCAGAGCAGTCTCCATAGTTGTACATCTTTAGTTTTTTTGTTTTTTAAAGATTTATTTATTGTTTTTGACAGAGAGAGAGAGAGAGAGATACAGAGTCAGAGACAGAGAGAAGGGGGAGAGCCCAGAGCAGTCTCCATAGTTGCACATCGTTGGGTTTTCCACATAGTTTCATTCCACAGGTGGGCGCAGGGCTGCACAGGGCAGGAACTGGGCCGGGGTCTCGCCCCGGTGAGAACTGAACTGAGGGCACTCCCCAGTTCAGCATATGGGTCCACACGGGCCGGGGCCGGGATTCGATCCTCAGTCCCCAGGACTGCAAAGTGAGCACCTAACCCACTGAGCCATCCAGCTTCCCCTACATCTTTAGTTTTGACATACTGGTAGGTTCATTTCACACAGGTAGATGTGGTGCCGGATGGGGCAGAACTA
>PVKE010036384.1:0-16425 GCA_004027555.1 Craseonycteris thonglongyai | reverse complement strand
GATGACAAATGATAAATTACAGTCATTTCTGGCAACATGGATGGACCTAGAGACCATCTTATTAAGCGAAATAAGTCAGACTGAAAGAATCAGGAAAAATATGACCTCATTTATAGGTGGAATATAAAACTGAAAGTTACAAAGACACAGAGACCTATGGACACACTCAATAACTTGGTGATTGCCTGAGGGAAGGGGAGGACAGGGGAAGGAGAGAGGGAGGGGAGGTGGGAGAGGGCACCAGCATTATGGTCACACTCAATAGTTTGGTGGTTACCTGGAGAAGAGGGAGAAGGGGGGAGGGAGAGTTGTGGGGGGAGGTGGGAGTGGGCACCAGATATATGGTGGTGGAGGAGGACCTGATTCTGGGTGGTGGGCACATAATGCGATGCATGGGTGATGTGATGTGGACTTGTACTTCTGGAAACTACCTAATTGTTGCCAGCCAATGTCACCCCATTAAATTTAACAATAAAATATAATTAAAAAAAAAATTTCAGTACAAGAGAATACAAATGAAACACAAAATCAAAAAAGAATTTTAAAAGGATATATAAGGTGAAAATGAATTGGGAATATCAATATGAACCCATTCTTTTAAAAATTATCTTCTTTTAATACATTTGACTAAAAAAACCTAGAAGCCATGGCAACCCAATATCAAGACCTGGAGTGACAAGCAGAAGTAAAAACTAAACTGAATTATCTGGTACAAGCTGAGACCACAAAGGAAGGAACTGTCATGTGGGAGCTAGAGTCACAGGAAAGGTTACTGCTGTTGGAAGAGGCATACGTAGAAGAGGGAGGCATGCCCTCCTTCTAGGCCACCTCATCCTCAAAGTCCCCAGTATTCCCTGCTACTGGCTGAACTTACCTGCAGGCCAGTTGTTAAGGAAGCCTGGGAAACTGAGTTCACTGACACATCAGAGCACAGGAAGGATTGGAGAAGGCACGTGGTGAGCACAATAATACCTGTTAAGTAAAAGGAGGAAGAGTGATTATACCGTTGGGTGTAATGCTCATATCAACTCCTTACTCTGAAAATTAGTAGATAAATGGAAAGAATTATGAGTATTTATCCTGCCTTTATAGGAGAATCTGTAGTTTATCCCCTGTTCAAAAGCTCTTCACAAAAGAATGGCAACCAAATAAAGAAATCCATAAAATCTATCAATTATCATTTTACCACATTCAACAGATAGGTGATTCAGACAAAAAAATCATAAGTAAATGTTAGAATTATTAGCTATAATATTGGGAAACATTGTGATTTTGCATGGTGCCAAAACATCATACCTAGAATACTTGCTATTTGCCAAAGGGAAAGTGTTTTTTAACAATGAATAGATAATGTTATGATATTAATAATAGCTATATGACCCTCACTACCTTAACCAAGTAATCACTCATCATGGATAATAGCACAGCATGACTCTGTGTGCTCCTTGAAATGATGTAACATGAAATGCAAAAGCTTGACTTTGAGGTATTATTGCCCAAACTATTTAACCTGTTTCCTAAAACCTTTAGGCATAATGTCCAATTTATAGGAAGTTCAGTAATAGAACAAGTTAATCACCGTAATGAAACAATCAGGCAAATTCAGAAAATGGGACAGTCTAGTATCAACTACATTCAACAAGAAAAAAAATGGGACCATGATAAATTACAAGAGACAAAAAAATAATAAGAAGAAGAACTCAATACAAAGCATGAATCATAATTTGATCCTGATTTCCAAAAAGGTAATGAATGGATGCCATGTAATTGTGTTAATTCCTTGAGTGAGATAATAACATTTTGGTTATATAAAATATCATTGTTCTCCAGAGATTATGCTGAAATGTGTAGGGATTAATCTTCATATCTGTAACTTGCTTTCAGATACACAAATACATATAATATGTATGTATATAGGTATATGCATACAAATATATATATATACACATGCACACATACATACACACAAATACATATGTATAAACACCTGCTGGTATGTGTGTGAGGAAAATAGTAAATGAGCACTGAATATCAGCAGTAGGTATGTGACTATTCATTGTAAAATTGTCAGCTTTTTTATGTTTGAAGCTGTCATAAAAAAAATCTGCAAAAAAACTCCCTACAACATATTGACATTTATAAAGGACAGTGTAATCACTAGCATATACTTAGGTATTTATAATCATAATTCTTTTTTTCTTTTAACTACTGATGAGTAAACTAACACTCAGAATGTGAATTTGCTTTCTTAAATTACATGGTAAACAATGTCATTGGCAGGGAAATCAATGGAAAATCTGCTCTTTATATTATCTACACATTAACATGTTAAAATACTTCCTGGGATCCAAAGTTTCCCTTTTTTAGAGCCCTATTATTAGTTAGCAACAGTGAGATTGTTCTACAAAAAAGAATACCTACTTTTGCATTCCTTTGTTATCATTTTATTAAACTGTTAGTTATAATGTTGAATATTAATTTTTTCGGCAAACTATTTTTATGACTGTTTAATAAAATAAAATTAATTTTAGTATACACATGATTATAGACCATTATCGTGGTAATTCTTGCTTTCCCAAGGGCATATTCTAGACTTTATTTTTTGTATCTTTAGCTACCTTATACAATTTCATTCCTAATGGGGTTTTAATAAATATTGAATGAGCATCTGAATCAGTATGAGTTATGTCATTGATCTTATCAAAGAAATGGCTTTTGATTTCATTGAGAAAATCTATTTTTCTTTTACTTTATTTTTTCTTTTACTCTTATTTATTTCCTCCTTACACTTTTAGTTCTGTCTTTTTCTATTATTAAATTTATTGGGGTGACATTGGTTAGTAAAATCACATAGGTTTTGAGTGCACAGTTCTTTAACACATCATCTACATATTGCACTGTGTGGTGACCATCCAGAGTCAGTTTTCCTTCCATCACCATATATTTGACACCCCTCCCCCTCCCCCACATACCACCACCCTCCCACTTCCCCTCTGGTAACCACTAAACCGTTGTCTGTATCTATGAGTTTTTGTTTGTCATGTCCCTTTATTGCTCTCAGTTTTATAGCACACATATGAGTGCAGTCATATGGTTCTTGACTTTTTCTGTCTGAGTTATTTTACTTAGCATGATAATCTTAAGATGCATCCATGTTGTCACAAATAGCGGTATTTCATTTTTTTCTTAGGGCCAAGTAATATTCCATTGTATATATGTACCACATCTTTACCCAATCACCTATCGAAGGACACTTTGATTGTTCGCAAGTCTCAAGCACCACGAATAATGCTGCAACAAACATCAGGGTACATATATCTTTATGAATAAATGTTTTCAGATTTTTGGGGTTGATACCCAAAAGAGGGATTGCTAGGTCCTATGGCAACTCTAGTCTTAATGCCTTACTTTTTTTGTGTTTGTTTCCCTTTCCCATCTCTATTTGAAAGTTTTAAATTTTTCTGTTAACTGGATAAATTTATTTAAGAATGTAAATTTCCTCTGAGTACTGCCTTAGTTACAGGTTAAATTCTTTAAATTTGTTGAGAAGCCCTAAGAAAAACACTTAACAAAGCATTAGACTGATCATTTAAATGACAACATAAACAAATCTGTTCATTTTCTGATTGCTTGGTTTAGCAGTTCCTTCCAAGTATCTGTGTTGCCACTGTGAGCCAGGTGTAGACACTGACATTTAAAAATAAATAAGGCAGGGGAAGCCGGGATGGCTCAGTGGGTTAAGCGCTCACTTTGCAACCCCAGGGACTGAGGATCGAATCCTGACCTCGGCCCGTGCAGCCCCATATGGTGACCTGCGGACCCATATGCTGACCCATATGCCCCCAGTTCGGTTCTCACCAGGATGAGACCCTGACCCAGTTCCTGCCCTGTGCAGCCCCACGACCACCTGTGGAATGAAACTATGTGGAAAAACCAATGATGTGCAACTATGGAGATTGTTCTGGGCCCTCCCCCTTCTCTCTGTCTCTGTCTCTGTATCTCTCTCTGTCAAAAACAATTTTAAAAATATACTAAAAATAAATAAGGCAACTGTAATAAATTATTACCCACCAGACTCCTGTACTATTAGTTAGCCTAGACCTTGTATCTGATTCCTATTTCATTCCTGTAGTCTTTGATCTCAGAATTGATACCAGACTAATTTCCCCATGTTTCCTACTGAGACTTGGAGTCTCCATTTGAACAATATACAAGGTCTGGCAAAAGTAACACCCCTTTTTATGAGCTGATGATCTATTCCAAATCTTTTGTTACAAAATCATGTACATGTATGCTTTTGTTATACTACTTAAAAAGGGTGTTACTTCTGCTGAACCCTGTGTTATGACCTGGGTTAAGTCTTTGCCTCTGCTTTGGCTTCTTCCTCTGGTATCTTGTCCATGATATCTTGACAGTATACCCTTGGCCTGCTTCTAAAATTTTTGCTCTACTCCTGTCTTCACTACATGTGAACTCACATAGCCTTAGGTATGAAGCATAGGAAACTTGGGTGTAAGATAGATACACACACACACAAACCCCCAAAACAAAAGAACTGATTTTAAAGTTATCACCACATTTAACTAAGAGATAGACCTCAAGGCCTGCCAGAGGCTGTTTCTATAGATGTTTTTCACCCCCTGAAGTCACATAGTTTACGCAGCAGAACCTAGTTCATTAAACATCTCATCCACTTCATTACTCATTCCTATCTAACAGATAACAATGCAGTCCCAAAAGTTCTGCTATATTTTGATGCAGTCTCTCTAATCCTTCCAGATTTGCACTGTAAATATATTTTTCCTCCTCTACAATCTAATTTACTTCTCTTCTCTCTACCTACTTCCTTTACTTCTAATATTTTAATTATTAAAATATTAATAGTACATGTTATTTGAAAACATGTTTGCAGTGGCTGTGTAATATTCTATAATGTGTATTCTTACTGAACAATTTTTATATTGTTTAGCATATTCTTTTTAATTTTTATGTAGGCTCACTTTTTATGGATCTCTGATTAATGCTCTGGAGTATAGCACTTGAGATGAAGATTATAGGAAAAACAATATGAATCATTTAAGGCTCAATCCATATTACTACAGACTTCCATTAAAAGGTTACACAACTTATAGAAATGATTAAATAATATATTTCTCTTATACTTTTTAAATCATTGAACTCTTTGTACTTACTATGAACTGGCATTTCTCTTATAACTTTTATCAGTTGTAGTGTTTTTTTTATTTGGCTTGTAAGGATTCTTTACAAAGCAAACAAACAAGAACATTTTATATATGATACAAATAATAACGTATTTAAATTTTAAATTTTAATATAGTCAAATATATTGGGCTTTGCCTTCATGATTTTTCTTATTGGTTATATCCTTATAAAGTTTATGTTCTTTGAAAGATCAATGAACTATTTATGTGTATATTTTGCAGCTTATAATTTCACTTTTCTTAAACACTTCACAAATCTGAAACTTAGTTTTGGTGTATTATAAAGTTTGATAATTTGTGGAGGATTTTTTCATAAATCCAACCTTTTTTAACATAATGATAATTTTCATTATAACCCCATGTTTGGGATTTCACAAATAGATAAAAAGATCAAAATGTATCATCTAGAAAAGGTTTATACAGTAGATTTGGTCATATTTACAAATATACACTTCAGAGATGAATAATTAAATATTTTTATTGATTCCTTCTAAGTTTGTTATTATTTTCCAAAGTTCATTTATTCCATAAAATGAGGAATACATGCTTTCCAATGCCGTTTTTCACTGCTTTTACCCTGAACTATGCATATACATGCAGACTCTGCCTGGTAACTTGACCTCAGTTCTAGATTATGTCCTTCACTGACAGTGGAGTTCAATTCTATCTGAACCTGACCATGAACTCTTCGCTAAACTGATGTCCTTAACTTAACACCAAGTATATCATCTCTAGAATGACCAGAAAATCAGAATGCTATTTTGCCTTCAACAGAAACTCATGAACAATAAAACAGCACAAAGATTGATTTGATCAATATTTTAACTTAGAATGAGCTGCCCAACAGTTCAACACTGCCTTTGGTCTTCTCATTTTCATTAATCTTAAAGAAGATAAATCATATTAATTGTATTTGCTGTCTAAATTGGACAGCATTATAAACTAGAGAGAAAGAATCAAAAGAAGAAATTGGAAATGTCTGAATAGTGGTGGTAAACAAAACATACACGATTATTCTTAGAAGAGAAAAACCAACCACCCAGAAGAATTTTTGTTTGTTTGTTTATATTGCCTACACTTCAAAGAGAAGTAATGTAAATAGAGAAGACCCAGAAAGCAATACTGGTAAACCTACAATCTCTGTAGACAGACTACAAAAGTGGGAAGCTACAACCTAAAATAGAAAAACATGAGTAGACTCCATTAAAATCCATAAAATGATGCTTGATCTTTTCCACTCCATATCTTTTCTTTTTTTGTTTTTAGGATTTATTATATTGTTTTTGACAGAGAGTGATAAAAACAGAGAGAGAGACAGAGAGAAGAGGGAGGGCCCAGAGCAGTCTCCATAGTTGCACGTCATCAGTTCTCAACATGGTTTTGTTCCACACAAGTGAATGGGGGCTATGCAGGGTGGGAACTGGGCTGGGGGCCTCCCACTAGGGAGACATGCTCCCTTGAGCCAGGGGCCAAACTGGGGGGCGAAAACTGAACTGGGGGCCTCCTGTATGGGAAGTACACCCCAGTTCAGCATAGGGGTCCGCACAGGCCAGGGCCGGGATTTGATTCTCAGTTCATGGGGGCTGCAAAGCTAGTGCTTAATCCACTGAGCCATCCTGACTCCACCTCTCCAAATTTTTAATACTTAGAATATGGGAGAGTATGTGTGGACAATTCAGACAGCTTTATTAGATCCACTTCCCTTGTTCAAGGTCATTTGTCTGAGCCCTAGGAAACAGGATGTCACCTTGCCCCTTACTAACTGTGTGACTTTGGGCTAGGTATTCAAATTCTGTGAGCTGCAAAAGCCTTATCTATACAACGAGGATACTAGCCATTTCTATTTCCTAGGGTTGTTTAAAAATTAGATTAAAATTTTGTATAAAAAGTGCTCTTTTATTCAGTGCTTGATGCATGTTACCAATTTTTGAAGTATTATGAAAAATAAGATAATTGCATAATCAAGAAAAGATTGAGGTCTGTTAAGTCAGGTCCAAAACTGCCAATTCAGCTAGTAAGAAGTGATGAGGTTACCATAGCCAGAGAGGATAGAAAAATAAGTTAAAATACTTGCCCTCGAGGAGTTTACAGTATGGAGACAAGTGCCGAGTAGTGTAAGGGAATGCACTGATTGCAACCACAGAGGCACACATTCGGTGCTACACAATTCCAAAGGAAAATGTCACTGCATCTTTATTGAGTAGTTAGAAAAGGTTTGCAGAGAAAATGACCTTTGAGTTGGTGCTTCAAAGATGAGTAGGAGTTTTGCAAATGGAGACTAGTATAGGAGATCTTAAAGATGAAGAACAATGTTTCTGGGGCTGGAAAGTCAAAGGAAAAACAAAGCACAGGTGAGTAGTTTGACATATTTAAAGTAGAAAAAGCTAAAGCAAGTAGTAGAAGAGAGAATGGGAGTAAAAAGACCAGCTGGGAAAATGAGTTCAGTTTGCAAATGACATTGAATGGCCTGCTAGGAGGTATCCCTAAGATAATGGTGAATAGAAGGATATTCATCTGGGGAGAGACAAGTCGTCAGAGTATAACCAGAAAATAGGGCTATAAGAAACCTGCAAAGGCATAGGCGAGGTATGTATCCTGGTCAAGAAAACCTCCACAGAAAGAAGGGCTTCATAGTAGATACCTAAATGCTCAATAAAAGGGCCTACACGGTTCATAGAGCTCTGCTCTGCAGAAAGAGTAAAGGAAGCACAAATTCAAGATCCCAGACTTTATTATGTTGGATGGACACCCGAGAGGCTATCCGAACACGAAGCCTGCTGTTGTAGCAAAATGCTCACTCCCTCATCTATTGGTCAGGAAGCGTCTGTATGGAGATTCAAAGGGTTCACACAGCCAGGTCCAGTATAGGTTAAGAGGAAAGATAGAATGTATATCTGAAACACACTGAGAGTTAAAAAAAAAAAAATGCTGTTGAGAAGCGACTTTGGAGAGGAACACCAGAGCCAGTGAGTTCTTCCTTCATTACCCATGGAGAGAGCCCTTCTTGTAAAAAGTCTGGGAAGGGTCCATGGAGATAATGAGAAACACATATATCATGAACCATATTTAGAAAATAACACTCCCAGCAAATGGCAGGGAAACAAACATGAGCTTTGCAGACTCATAAACCTGAGAATGAACTCCAACTCTGTCATTTAATAAGTGTATAATCTTGAATATAACATTGAAATTCTCTTAGCTTTAGGCTCATCTTAATGGGGATTACAGCATCTATGTCATACACTGCTATGAGGATGAAGCAAGAGAGACTGTATTGGGAATGTAGGGCAATGATATAACTGCATCACACCCAGTCCAGACACTAATTCCTCTCCCTCACCTCTACCCCTGACCAGTATAGCAGCCTGAAGGTACCAAAAACGTGGAGCTTGATAACCTTACCCAGCTCTCTGCAGCTTTTGAAAGTGTGGAACAAGAGGTTGCGCCATCCATGGTCCAACACAACAAAGACCACCACCACTGTCCGTGACTCTCTCAGCTGCCCTTTTGGGAATTTCATTTTTTTTTTTAATATTTATTTATTCACTTATTTATTTTGACAGAGAGAGAGAGAGAGAGAGAGAGAGAGAGAGAACTGAACTAGGGGAGCTCCCAGTTCAGCATATGGTTCCACACGGGCCGGGGCTGGGACTCGATCCCCGGTCCCCAGGGCTGCAAAGTGAGCGCTTAACCCACTGAGCCATCCCGGCTTCCCCAAGGGAATTTCATTTTTATCATTATTTTCTATATGTTTAAGAGAAGTTTGTGGTGACTTTCAGTGCAGGTGCTTTTCTGATAATGTTAATTCCATAAGATTCATTTTAACATGGTGTTAAAGGATCGACAATATGGTGTAGATTTGCAATCACTGGCTATTTTATTAAAACAGCATCAATAATCAACAGCTATAGTCAAGGCTGGCAACCTTTGAATGACAGTTTCTCAAAGAAAAGTTCCAGAAAGTTTATGAATTAATTGGTTTTAGTCAACAGGTACTGGGAATTCACAGCTTTATTGAAGAGCCACTGGAAAAACCAAATGTGGCATTATTGGGTCCAGACTGGATTATCAATGAGAAATGACTGATACGCCACCTTCATTGCACTCCCACTACCCCCTCATTTCCCATCAGCTTATTAACCCAGAACTGTAAAAAAAAAAAAAAATTGCTTATTACCTGAACTTTCAGAGTTTATGTAATATCTTCTAAAACACAAGCTTGCAACTTTATGAAAAATCGTAAATTATTAAAATTAACCAATAGTGTCTTGATTTGCTCACTCATCATTATTGAAGGGACTGATAGCGGTGTAATACTCATGCAAAGAGGTGATCGCGGGAGCTGGGGTTTTTGTTAGTTTCTCCAGGGCCATGAGCATAGAGTGACTCCAGTGCCTCAGTTTTTCCATCCATAAAACTGGCATGATGGTTGCCTCGGTAACACAGAGACTTCTTCAGGACATATTTTTAAAATGTTTTTTAAAATGATAACACACCAAGTAAAAATCTGTTGGAATTATTGGCATTGAAAATGGTGCTATTTATGTTGAATTTTAAGCTGTCAGTTTATCAAAGACTTGTTTTCAGCACTGGGTTCACTAATGCCTGACTCCCTCTAAAAATAACCAGCAATTTCAGTAAATTGCAAAAGGAGAACATTTGCATGGCTTCCTGTCAGTAAGACCATTTATGTGCGTAAAAGAAATGCCATTTAGATATGACAAATATAAACCCTGAAATTCTCTGGTACTAACCTTGCTCAGCAAAGAGAAAACTGCCTTAGAAACTTACCATGCCAACAGGAACTCCTGGCCCAACTTATTGAAGTAGACTATGAATACATTAAATGTTCTCTTTTTAGTGTACTGTTCTGTAAATTTTAATAAATACACCCAGTTGTGTAACCACCATCACAATCAGAGCATAGAAGTCTACCACCGTAAGAAACTTCTCTGTCCATTGTAACTAAGTTCTCCTCCAGACCACAGCTTTGAGCAACTACAAGTCCATTTTTTGTATCTGGGGTTTTGCCTTCTCCAGCATGTCAAATAAATGGAAAAATACAATATTCAGCCCCCTGAATCTGGCTTTCTTTGCTTATCAGAATATTTTCAGATTTATTCATGTTGTCATGTCTATTTCTCATTATTGCTGAGTAGTATTCCATTGTATGGATTTACTACATTGTGTTCATTCACCAATTGTGGTAGATAACCTAATGACGCCCTAAAAATGGCATGCCCTAATCCCTGGAAACGAGGAAGATGGAACTTTCCATGGCAAAAAGGACTTCATTAATGCAATTAAGTTACAGAACTGGAGATCACCAAATATCATGACATAAATCAGAGAGATGATGTTAGAGGGGGTGCTGCCCCTTTTGCTGGTTCTGGGATACAAGGGTCGACTTACAAGAACCAGAGAGGAGCCCCTGGGAGCTAAACATGGCATCAGCTGACCGCGAGCAAGGACAAGCGAGCTCTCAGTCTTACACCACATGGAACTGGGTTTTGCCAACAGCTGGATAAGTAAGGAAATAGATTTTTCCCTAGAGCCTCCAGAAAGGAATGCAGCCCCACTGACACTTTGATCTTGGTCTGGTGAAACAGCAATAGACTCCTGTCTACCAGAAATACAAGATAATAAATCTGTGTTTTTCTTAAGCCATTAAGACTGGAGCAATTTATTACAGGAGCAATAGAAAACTAACCGACAAGTTAAAGAACATTTGGGTTGTTTCCCAGTTTTTAGTAATGATGAAAAAAGCCACTATAAACCACAGAGTACAAGTTTTTATGTGAACTTAGGCTTTCATTTCCCTTGAGTAGAATTTCTGGGCCTTGTGATAACTGCGTAATTAATTTACTAGAAATTGCAAAACTGTTCTCCCAAGTGACAGCCTCATTTTGCTTTTTCTCAGTTAACGTATGAGAGTTCCAATTGTTCTGAGTCCTCATCAGCACTTGGGATTGACAGAGTTTTTCATTTGTTTGTTTATCTGATAAGCACTTTGTGGCACTTCATTTTAGTTTTTAATTCATTATTAATGACTGATGATTTTGGCTTAGTGAAATGTCTATTCAAATCTTTTGCCAAATTTTAATTGGGTTATTTATTTTCTTGTTACTGGGTTTTGCATGTATATTACCTAGTATATTCGTTTCCTAATGCTGTGTACATTACCACTAACTTGGGTCACTCAAAACAATACCCATTTATTATCACATAGCTTCCATGTGTCAAAAGTCTGGCCATGACATAACTGAGTTCTCTGCTCAGAGTCTTACAAGGTTAATTCAGTGTCTGCCGGCTGCATTCTCATCTGGTCTCAGCTGGAACTCAGGCAGGACCCACTTCTAAGCTTATTCTAGCTGTTGGCAGAATTCAGTTCCTTGTGGCTGTAGGTAGGTCTGGGATCCTCGTTTTCTTTCTGGCTCTTGGCCAGTTGCTCTCAGCTCCTAGAGGCCATTCTAGGAGCTCCCTAACAACATAGCTGCTTTTTCCAGATTTTACGATGGATTCTTAGCCTTGAAGTGACTGTCACATCACATTTCCCATATGATGCCATCTAATCAGGAGAATGATTTAAAAAGTTTTGCCCATCCTCAAGCAAAGGAAATTCAATAGGCTTATGCACCAAAGCGGGAAACCATGGAAACTATCTTAGAACTCAATGGACTACATATGTCTGGACACAAGTCCATCGTCAGATATGTGTTTTACAAATGTTTTCTTGCAGCCTTTCATTTTTCATTCTTCTAAAATATATATTTATTCTTTTGAAGAAGAGTTTAATTTTGAAAAAGATCAATTTTTTAAAAACTTATTGTGTAGTAACTTAGAAATATGTGCCTAGCCCAAAGCCACAAAGGTTTTCTCCTGTGTTTTCTTCTAGTGTCTTTATAGTTTTAGGTTTTACATCTGAATCTATGATCTATTTTGAATTACCTTTTGCATATGATGCATGGTTATGATTCAAAGTTTTTTTCTCTTTTGCATATAGATATATAATTATTTAATACAATTTGTTGAAAATAACATCCTTTTTCTACTGAGTTGCCTTTGCACCCCTGTCAAATTTCAATTTTTCATATAAGTATGGGTTCCTTTTTGGACCCTGCTTTGTTCCATTGAGCTATGTGTCCATCATTAGGCAGTGTTTGCATTACTGCAACTTTATATCAAATTTTAAAATCAATAGAATGAGGCCTCCAAATTTGTTCTCCTTCACAATATTTTGACTATATTATATTATATTATATTTGTATTTATATTTATAAGGCAACATATATTTGCCCTGCCAAGTAAATTTTAGAATCAGGTGTCAAGTACAACAAAATATTTTTCTGAGATTTCAATTGAAATTGTGTTGAATCTATAGATAAGTTTGGGGAGCTTTCCCATCAATGGACATGATATAACTTACTCTTTATTTAGGTATTCTTAATATTTTTTTATAAATTTTGTAGTTATAAGCATATATCCTCTGCACATATTTTCTTAAACTTATACCTAAGTGTTTTATGTTTATTTGTGTGTTGTAAATGCTATTTAAGAAAATTCAAATTCTAATAATGATATATAGACTTTGTATCCTGCAAGTTTCCATTTAGTTATAGTAATTAGTTATTAGTTTGAGAATTCTTTGGAATTTTTATATAGACAACTATGTCTATAGAATAACTACAATTTTTTATTATTTTATTTAATATTCACTATTGTTTTATTTTCATAAATTTAAAAACATTTTTAGTTGTTGCTTTTGAGCTTATAACATATATTCAATTAATTATATTAATTCCAATAACATTGTAATTACTTTACATAATTATAATAACTTACAACCCAATTATTCCTTCTCTTTTGTATTATTTTTATCATATGTGTCACTTTTGAATGTGTTCTAAAGTCCAGTATACTCCTGTTATTTCTACTTTGGAGATAATTACCTTTTGAAGCAAGTACACATGAGGGAAAATGTATTTTATATTTTCTTTCATTTAAATTATTTTCTGGAGACCTTTATTTATGTAAATTCAGATTTTTATGTATTATCATATTCTTCTGCTTAAATAAATTATTTTAACATTTTTTCTAGTGTTGGTCTGTTGATCAAGAATTATGACTGTTGAAATTTAAAAAAATTTTTCTTCATAATTGAAAGGTATTTTCAATGGGTATAAATTCTATATTGGCTTTTTTCTTCTCGCAATACATTGAAGATATCCCTCTATTGTCTTTTGACTTGAATAGTTTCTGATAGAAAGTCTTTTATATTTCTACCTTTGTTCTCCTATGTATAATGTGCCTTTTTCACTAAACTGCCTTGAAGATGTTTGTAGCAGTTGAATATGATGTGTGTGTGCTTGAGTGTGTGTATGAGTAAATGGCATGTATTTGTGTTTTCATTTTATTGCACTTAGTGTTCTCTGAATTCTCTGAATATGCAGGTTTTTTTGTATTTTGTTATTTTTGGAAAATTATCAGTCATTACATCTTTAAATAATTCATATACTTCATTATGTCTCTTTTCTCCTTCTGGGATTTACACATATTCTTTTGATATTATCTCATGGCTTAGATGCTTTATTGTTTTTGTTTTTCCACTATTGTTTTTCATTGTGTTTATGTTTGGATAGTTTCCATTGACCTGTTCACTGATTTTTATATTCCTTAAATTTGTTGAATCTACAAATAAATTAGTCAATGGTATGTTTCATTTCCATTAGTATATTTTAGTTCTAGCCTCCAATTTGCTCCTTTTTATTACAGTTTTTATCTCTACGTTGAAATTCCCCATGTTGTTCATGCATTTTTTCTACTTTCCCCCTGAGATTCTATAACATATTAATTATAGTAATTTTTAATTTCATGTTTCAGAATTCTAATATCTAACTTATCTAACTTTGACTCTGTTGACTATTTTGCTCTTTTTTTATTGTTTGTTTCTTTTTCCTGTTGTTTTGTGCATGTGTTTGTGTGCGTGTGTGGTAGATATATAAACTAGACCTAATTTATAGAACAGTAGATACTGAGGTAAATATTATAGCATTTATGATTAAACATCTCTTATTCTGCTTGGCCATTAGTAAAGAGTGTTTGTGTCTTGTAGGCCTGCACTACAAAGTATGCTTTTTATGGTCTCCCGTCCTGTAATCAATATTTTCCATAATTTCCTGGTAGAGATCCAGGAGAAGAACCTAAGAGTAGTTGTGTCTGGGGCCCACACTCAGACTTTTAACCCTTCATACACATTAGCTAAATTTTTCTTTCCCACATAAACGGAAAACTTTTCTTCCTCCTCATCTTTGCACAAGTTAATCATTTCTTGCGTGCCATCTCTCCTTGAATATGCCTGCCTTTCCTCAGATTTCAAGCTTGATCTGCAACCTCACCTTTTTAAAATTGATAACCATTATAATTTTTTAAATATTACCTGGATTTTTCCTTGTTGTTATTATGGTAGGAGCAATGTTTCCAACATTTTGTACCCTAAGTGGGATCTAGAAATCCACTATTTTCTTAAGACAATGAAAACAATGCATATTTGTATATATACTAATCAAACCAATCTAGAAGTCAATGAGGACTTTAGTTGTAACAAATGAATTCAACTTATATGTTTCCAGAAATTGTAATGTGTCCAGGGCAATTAAAGAATTACAAGGTAGAATCAAAATCCATTTCTGCAGTTAAAGAATTTAGTCTCCTGGGAGAGATTAGAATGATAAAGAGAGAAGTACAAAAAGCAGGTGTCAAATTCTTTCTGCTCTTCCCTTCTAACACCTTTGAGAAATAACAATGGAGTCAGTTTTCTGCTATTCAAGACTGCCTGATCTTATGGGAACTCAGTCATCTCTACAAGAAATTAAGGAGCTTATATGCAGCCTAGAATTACCTGACTACAGGTGTGCTGTCTTAATAAATCACTATAAAAACTGACTACACAAAATGTTACCAGTTTAGATTAAAATAATTTTAATGATACTGAAAATTATATTGTTTGATTCTCACTGGTCTTTTTCGACGGCATTTGAGTATGTTTTCAGCAATTAATTGCTACTTTTCTTTGAGTATGCCAAGGAAGGAGGGAAATATTAAAAAGTAGGTGCAAGTAGGAAGGAACAAGGAAAATATGTGAGATCTTGAGTGCCCAAGACATAGTTCACATCCAAATACATGTGTAAATGAAGAGTTTTAAAATGATCTGCAAGGCCAATCTTAATCTTAGGTTATAATATGGAATAAAGATAAACTTGGCTTTTGAAGAAGAGAACAGAAAAGAATAGAATCAACCAGATGTTCAGATAACTTGCTGCAGCCCCACAGCATTTTGATTTAATGCCACCCTATCATCTGTTTTAGTATAATGGAAGATGGAGAGCACAGTCAGCCTGACAAATATATTTGCTTAAGACCTTTTCCATTATGATTCCATTAATACCACTGGGCCCAGAGCCAGACAGAAACAGCTGGTAGGAATTGTTTTTCAGATATAAAATTGCAGATGTGCAAATTTATTTTTAAGAAATCATCTATAAAATGTTATGACAATGTAAATGGGGGAAAATGCCAAAAAATAAAATTCAGAACTGATACAGAATTATTTTGATTTTTTTTTTGGATAAAAATTTTTTTTAAATACTTGACCCAATTCCTTGCACTCCTAGTACCACCAATTTACTTTTTCTTACAACAGTTTGTGTATTACAGTCAAGTTGGTAATTCTCCGCACATTTCCAAAGTACATACATGCACTTCTATTTCTGGAGCTATAAACTTTAAATATTGGCTTCCTATGTAAAAGATGAAAATATTATTTTATTCAACTGTGTTCCTCCTCAATCCAATCTTATTTGTTAATAATTTAGACCTTCCAGTTATTATTTCACAATTCAAAATAACACACTTAAGCCTAAATTTCTTCATCCATTAGAACATTAACTATTAGATTGTATCTAATACCACAGTGATGCATAAAACTAGGGAAGAGACCACAAGAGGCAGGCAAGATGGCGGCATGAGAGGAGAACCCAGACACCTACCTGGGAAGGGACTTATGAACAAAAAGGAACCCACAGGGGAAACCCTGAGAAGCACCCTCAACTGAGAGAACCACACAACGCAGAACAACACACAAAGGTTAGAGGAAAAAGGGGAGAGCGGGAGAGGGAGGGAGAAGGAGCAGTTTGGGGACAGGAAC
>PVKE010036383.1:0-16433 GCA_004027555.1 Craseonycteris thonglongyai | reverse complement strand
GGGGGGGGTGGTGTGTGTGTGTGTGTGTGGTGTGTGTGTGTGTGTGTGTGTGTGTGTGTGCTCAAGATTGCATTTAGTTCCCTCCTGCACTGTATCTCCCCTTTATATGGGTCCTGATCCTTCAGTTCTACCCACCCTAAAAGAAGGGCCCATTGTTAGGTTTGCATTTCAATAGGTTACTCTTTTTTTTTTTTTAAGTGGTGTTTCTTTTCATCTGTGGATTTCATATAAGGAGTCCTCCACTTTCAGGTAATTTGCATTTATGGCCACTGCGACCTTCCTCTCATAACCTATCCCCTCCCTAATTTTTGCCTCTCTGGAGGTGTAGATGCTTCAGAGCATTTTCTGGAGGCACCACCATCACCATAATTCTCTCTCATTCTGTGCTCAGCCAAAGGCCTCTAAGTTTTTCTCAGAGACGCTGGGATAGCTCAACTGTTGAGCACTTGCCTTACAGCCCCTGGATCCAGGTTTCAATTCCTGGTCCCGGCCCATGCAAACCCATGTGTTGAACTGCAGCGCAGCTGGTGACCTCCAGGATGGCTCGGTGGTGGAGGTTCTCACCTCCCATGCAGAAGGCACAGTTTGGTTCCTGCCCCGTACAGCCCTATATTCACCTGTGTGGAATGAAACCATGTCACAACTAATGATGTACAACTATAGAGACTGCTCTGGGCCCTCCCCTTTCTTTCTCTCTCTCCCCCCCTCCCTCCATCTTTATCTCAGATAAATAAACAAATAAGTAGAAAATTAATAAACTCTAAAAATAAATAAATAAAACAGTCTGTCTCAGTGTAGTACTCAAACCACCTATACCTGGAGTACAGGACTCTGCTCCAACCCACAGAACATAGTTTGTGGGGGAAAGATCTTGATTTAAATATATACACGTGCTCTCACAGTGGTTGTTATGCACAGTAAAATATGGGACTCTCTGCTCTCAAGGAAGCAGGTACAAGATGAGTTTGTGGGTGTGGGGGTTGGGTATAGTGGAAGTGGGCCCATACTACATGGAGTTAGTGATATTGTTGAAATAGCAGCAAGACTAGATGTTTGTTCCTAGGCTCCTTTCTTGGAAACAGATAGTACTTTCCCTTAAATTTAATATTTCAGTTGGTGATTGGCTTTTTATTACTTAAGCATTATCATATAGTAATTAAATCTATTTCTGTTAGCTTCCTTGGGATCCCAGCCATTAACTAAGTTACAAACAACCGAATGAAAAAATGAACTGTTAGAATTCAACCTGAACATAAAAATTGGAGACTACAAGGAAATTTTGTGTATAGGTTTTCCCTCCCATTGCTAATTTACCTATAGATTGCCTGATGACGTCATATGGCTCTGGATATAATATATATATGATTATATTCACTGTGACAGAGAAAACAGATTTATCTAATTTACTTTTACAATAAATTTAAGTATGTAGGTAAATTGAGGATCTAAAATGAATTTCACTTTCTGTCTAGTAAATGGGTAGCATGTTTAGTCATCCATTTCATTTCTCTGGGTTTTCTTGGTTTATCATTTCTCTATATGGTTTTTAGAAATTGATCCTAGATGACCTTAAATTCAGGGTCTGTCATTATCTTTCTGTGATAACAGTTGTATCGTTCTTTCTTGACTGTTGATCAAAGATACCTGCGTGGAAGGCACTGCGTTCCGCACCAAAGATGAGAGGACAGGACAGTAGGCTTTTCCTGAGGCCCTCTCATGTCGTTCATATCCCTTTCTCATTCACCTTTTTAATTCGATCCTACAAAAGCAAAGTTATGTTGCCCTCGGGTCTCTCCTCCCCTTCTACAACTAGCATGTTGTAGATGCCTAAATGTTAGTAAATAATAGATTCAAACAATACTCAGAACAATGAAGTGGGAGCAGAGGCTGTGCTAAAGAAACAATGGGGGAAGCCGGGATGGCCCAGGGGGTTAAGCGCTCACTTTGCAGCGCTGGGGACCAAGGATTGAATCCCGGCCCCGACCCATGCGGACTCACATGCTGAACTGGGGAGCTCCCCCAGTTCAGTTCTCTCTCTGTCTCTGTCTCTGTATCTCTCTCTCTCTCTCTCTCTCTCTCTCTCTCTCTCTGTCAAAAATAAATAAATAAAAATATATTAAAAATTAAAAAAAGAAGGAAAAAAAAGAAAGAAACAATGACAAACAGGCTCATTTACCCCAAGCAGTATGACTTGTAAATAATGAGAAAACTTTTCCTTAAAGAGTGGACAAAGATAAGTGGATTAATAAATCCTGCAGCTATAAATCTTAGAAAATCATCTTGTTCTGCCTGTTCCCTATAACTGGTTAGTTGCCAAATTCTTTACATTCCACCACCGTATCCCTGATTTCTTTTCCTTTGCCTCACTACACATACTTGTTTAGACCCAGGTGTTCTTTCCGATCTATTTCAAAAGTCTCCTTATTCACATTACATAAGTTATGATTCTGTTAATCCTCTATTTTGATAGTTCTGTATTACCAAGAAATAATACTTAACATCATCAAGTTTGATTTGGATATTAGTATACTCAGTATGTAGAGCAAAATACCATAAAGGATATAGGGAGAGGTTTCGAGTCAGTATTGTTGACTAGGGGAAAATGGTTAACTCAATCAGAAGAAATAAGAAAAGGAGATCATAAATCTGCTTTTTAAATATAACAGAGTTTGTTTTGTAATGTTAGTGGAACACTGAGAATGAAAAGGTCCAATTTGAGTTGGAAATGTGCAGCTGGAAAGAAACCTAGTTAAGTAGGATGCCTGGCACCATATCAGTGAGTTTCACTTGCTCTCATTTACTTCTCACAACAGCCCTCTGATGTAAACAATCCGTTTTGCAGATGAAGAAACAGACTAGAAAGGGTTAAGCAAGTAATTCATCCATAGCTGGGAAGAGGTGTAGTTGGGATTTAAAGTCAGGTCTGTCTTTCAGTCTCATGCTCTTTCTTCTTTTGACTCTACCTCCCATGAAAACTTGAGAAAAGGACATGGTTAGACCTAAAAATATTTGGAAGTCACCCATAGGTAGGTACTAGTGGAGCTCTGAGATTGCTGGGAATAGACTGCTAAAAGGATGGAGATGTAGTCATTGGGTTATACATTCTTTCTTTTTTTTTTTTCTTTTTTTTTAAGATTTATTTTATTGATTTTTGACAGAGAGAAGCAGAGACAGAGAGAGACAGAGAGAAGGGGGAGGGCCCAGAGCAGTCTCCATAGTTGACATTAGTTTTCCATATAGTTTCACTCCACAGGCGGGCACAGGGCCGCGCAGGGCAGGAACTGGGCCGGGAGCCTCCCACATAGGTCCTGGCAAGAACTGAACTGGGGGCACACCCCAGTTCAGCATGTGGGTCCGCATGGGCCAGGGCCAGGATTCGATCCTCAGTCCTCCGGGCTTCAAAGCGAGCGTTTTACCCGCTGAGCCATCCCAGCTTTCCCAATATACATTCTTTCTGTTATATGGGAACTGTTTACTGTGATAAATTTAGTATTTAGAATTAAGACATTTTGCATACTTCACATTGTACACCAAAGATCATCTATGGTAATATATTGCCTCTGTTCCTGCATGTGACTTAACGGAAGAAGACACCTGTGGCTGCCTTTGTGTTATGACAGCAGAGACCACAGAGTCTGCAAGGCCTACGCTGTTACTCTCTGGCCCTTTACAGAGTGTTGAGCCCTGCTTCCTACCATACTTCTAAGAATAGCTTCATGGAGAAGTGATTATTTGAGTTGTTCCTATATGGCCAGCTAAGTTTCTCACTGTACTTGAATGTTCTAGATAGGGGATGCAGTGTGGGCAAGACATTGACCTGTTATGGCAGTCTGGCTGTGATGTGGGAAAGCACCGTGTTTGGGGACTGACTATAGATTCCTTGCAACACAGAATTAGAGTTAGGGGTTGTATATGATATGACTGGAGAGAAAAATGGTTGAAGACCCCACTGGGGATGCCACATGGAGTAGTGATGAGGAGCACTTACTGTAGATTGGCTTGGATTTGAGTGGAGTCTGCTCATGCCAGGTATTAGCTGAGTGGTTTTTTGATAAGATACTTAACCTTTTGAAATGTCAGCTTCCTTATCTCTAAAAGGAGAATAATGGGAATACCTCCTTCATAGAATTGTGAGAATTTAACATTTTTAACATGTAAAGTGCTTAGTGAATTGCTAGACACATAATCAACATTCATAAAATGTAAGCTGCTACTGCAGATGAAGCAGGGTCTCGAAGCGTTTCGAGTGTATTTGGTAGGCAGTAGTGAACCTTTGTGTCACCAGTTTGGTACTGTACACATTGTTCTGAATTGTGCTGAAATTTTGCATAACTACAGTTACCTCCCTAATGTGACTATAAACTCCCAGGAGACACACTTCTAACTTTTGTTGCAATGTCTTCGACAGTTGTGGGCCCATAGTAAGTATTTAGTTAATAATTCACATCTTCAGATGAGATACACTCAAGCTGCTTAGCCAGTGGTATTAAAAACAAAACATTTTCATGCAAAAACAGAGGTAAATTTTTGCTTAGAAATAATCGTGTGAACAATTATTAGTTTGGGGGCTATAGTCCTCTTCTGAATGAATTATAACTGGAATATGGCCTGGAAATTTAATAGAAATTGACAACCATTTACATTTTTAGTAATAATAATAAATAAATAAATAGTTGGAAATTTTCAGATATTGCAATGTATGAGATAAAATGTGAGATCATGCCTATCCCAATTTCATTCCCTTAGTATATAAGTATAGTAATTGTTTTTGTTTAAAAAAAATATTATTTCTATAAGTAACAAAATAATCTACCAAGAATTTCTTCTTGGCCTCCTAACAGAGGTTTTACATTTCCCATTTTGGGAACCAGTTTAGCCTCTGCCTGTCCTGCATCCCTGAAACATATAATGCCGAGGCTACAGGTGGGTTTTACAGAAGCTTTTTCTTCCCTGTCTCCCACTGCTAATTGATTTGTTTATTCAGTTGACTGAGCCAGCTTTGTCAAGACTACCCCTGTGGGAGAAGTACTGTGCACGTGTGCAGAGTTCATTCCCAGCAGGGCTGAGGTGGAGGCTGGAGTACAAGAGACAAGTCTGAGGGGAGCCAAGGCAGAACATGCCCAGTCAGTCCCCTTCACCGTGTTATTGTAGGAAACAGTGTCCTTCAGCCTTCACCAGTTATTTAGTGGACCTTCCCTGTGTCCTGTAAGATTATGCCTGGAGTTGGTGTAGATCTGTGGAGACCTTGGGTGCTCTTATTCTCTTCCACTTACAAATCCACCTCATTTTGAATTTTCGCTTTCATATGTCTTCAGGCCAGTAAATCCTGTGAGGTCTTCTGAAGCGGAATGCTTCGTGTGGGGAGGTAGGTTGGTCAGTAGGTAGGTTGGTTGATAGGAGATATAACACTGATTAATTTGAAGAAGAGGGAGATAATTATTTTATTTCGCTCTTAGAACACCCAGAATAGCTACAGAGACCTCATCTACAATACCCCACTCTGGAGATAATGAAAAGAATTTAAACACAGTGATGGGTGACAAAGATAGGCTTTTTCCCTGAAAAATTATGGATAAGAATTTAAGGTTTTCATAGCATCATTTCTACAAACTACACAGAAGGAAGAGTTTTATGTAAAGAAATCCTTAGTACCATGTAAAAATGATTCTTGGACACTGGAGACAGCTGAAATTTGATGCTGTAAAACTTTAAAATGAAAGACTGTTAGGAATCTTTCTCTGTAGGTAATGCCACTGTCATTTTCTTAAGAATAGCAATAATTCAATGCTTTGGCGTATTGGCTTCCTCTTATTGATCACAATTTCTTGTCATTCTTTTTTGTATTAAAAATATTTTGTAGGCTTTGTTAAAAAGTATCACATGCTTATTATTAGGAGCACCAGGGAAGTTAGGGGTTTGGATAGATGTGTTCACTGTTTTGATTGTGGTGATGAGTTCATATGTCAAACTTATACATACTATAAATATATAGATGCAATTCATGGTGTGCCAGTTATACCTCAATAAAGCGATCTACCGTATTAATTTTTTATTTGATGACTAAAAAAATTTTACTTAATTTGCTGTTATGTATTTCCACTTGTCAGTGAGATTGAGTGTTTTTATCATATCAGCCATTTGTGTTTCATCTTCTGTGAATTACTCAGTTTGCCTCTTTTTCTGTTGTGTGTTTCTTATCAATTTGCGTAATTTACTCTTGCATTAGTAATGAAAAAACCCAGTGTGTCTGTCTAACCTGTTGCAAATTTTTTCCCCCATTTAGCTTTACTTTTGAGTTTGGAGTCATCACCCCCTACCCCCTCAACCTTCCACCTGTTCTTTTCTCCTTTCTTTCATCCTCCCTTTCTTCTTTCCTTTCTAACTTACATAGCCAAATCTGATCATCTTTTTTTTCTTTCTGGTGTTTAGGTTTCCTGTCTCTCTTAAGAATTCTCTTTAACAATTAATTAAAAAAATATATTTTTTTATACCCCAGTTATACACCCAACTTTTTTTTTTTTAAAGATTTATTTGTTGTTTTTGACAGAGAGAGAGAGAGAGATACAGAGTCAGAGACAGAGAGAAGGGGGAGGACCCACAACAGTCTCCATAGTTGCACACCATTGGTTTTTCCACAGTTTCATTCCACAGGTGGGAGTGGGGCTGCACAGGGCAGGAACTGGACCAGGGTCTCACCCCAGTGAGAACTGAACTGGGGCCACTCCCCAGTTCAGCATATGGGTCCACACGCGCCGGGGCCGGGATTTGATCCTCGGTCCCCAGGGCTGCAAAGTGAGCACCTAACCCACTGAGCCATCTCGGCTTCCCTAACTTTTTAAAATTTTCATAGTTTTTAGATTTTATTCCTCCTGAAATTTTGGGGTGGATGGAGTATGAGCTGAGAGGCTCATTTTCTTCCTGGTGAGTAGCCAACTGTTTACAACTACCACATGATAAATCATTTATCTCCACTGAATTGAAATGGCACCTTTATCATCTATTAAGTTTCCATATAAACTTGAATCTGTTTTAGGATTATCAATGTTACATTATTCACTTTGTATATTCTCAAAGTAATTTTATAAAAAGTTTTAATCTAAGATAGAGCATTCCCAATTTTATAATTTTTCTTTCTTTAAACTTTCTCAGTAGTTTCTCATATACAAATTAGAAAAGTATTTAGTCCTGTTTCCTTCCCCAGACACTCACTACCCACTTCTAATTGTAAATTACATTAGGTATATGAGGGCTGTCTGGAAAATATCCAGCCATAAATGTCTCTTTTTTTTTTCATATTACATGGCTGGATACTTTCCAAGAAGCCCTCATATATTTTAATTTGGAAGAGATTAATGGTTTTATATTAAGTATTCCTCCAGAAACAAAGTATGTTTCTCTTTATTTACCCTGTTTCCCCGAAAATAAGTCAGTGTCTTATACCATTTCCCCGAAAATAAGACAGTGTCTTACCCTGTTTCCCCGAAAATAAGACAGTGTCTTATATTAATTTTTGCTCCCAAAGATGCGCTAGGTCTTATTTTCGGGGGGATGCCTTATACGTATTTCAGCGAGAGGCAAAACTGTAAGTAGGTCTTATTTTCGGGGGATGTCTTACTTTCGGGGAAACACGGTAGGTCTTGTTTTATATTTAATCATATGTTTTATAATATATATTTTGTTACTCTTGAATAACTGGTTACTGCTAGTTTTAAAATAGTTACTATGTATAAATCTGACATTTTTATTCCATATACTGCAGTTAATTCTTTTGGCTTTTCTAAGTGTGTAGCCATATTTGTAAGGATAACCTGTTTCTTATTTTTATCTTTAGTTTATTTTTATTGTCTTATTGCATGTATTAGAACGAATAGTCATGGATACAATTATCTTCTGATTTTTAATAATAATGATAAGTATTTCACAGTTTAACAGAATTTTTATTGTCTTATTTTTTGTTATAATTAATGTATAACAACATACCAAGTATTCAATTCAGTGAATTTTAACTATTTGATACCACTGTCCATAACAAGATAAATAACATTTACTTCATCCTATAAGGTTCTGTAATATCAAATTTCCATCAATGCTACCCCCCCCCAAAAAAAACCTACTTTCTTCTGTTACTATAGTTCAAGTTTTCCTATTCTTACTATTTTTATACTTCATATGCATGGAATTATATAGTGTATTTTGTGTGTGTGTCTTGCCTCTTTCATTCTACACAGTGTTAGGATTCATCCATGTTGTTGTTAGTTCTTTTTTATTTTCTTTATTTTTTGCTGTGTGGCATCTCATTTTGTGAATAGATCACAATTTGTTTTTCTGTTCTGTTGATTTCAGTACAGTGATCTCAGCCCTTGGGCTATTATGAATAAGGCTTCCATGAACATTCTCCTATAGGTGTTTTTGTACACTCTGCTTTTATTTCTTTTGAGTATATCTAAGGCATATTACAGAATATGCCTTACAGAAAAGTGAAACTGCAATACAGTTTTATAAAGTGGATAATATACTATTTTACACTTTGATAAGCAATGTATGAAAGTTCTTATTGTTTCACATCCTTGTCAACATTTGGAGTTTTCAGTATTTTCAACCATTCTAGTGGGTGTAAAATGATATTTCATTTGGTCTTAATTTCATGTCCACAGTGACTAATGTTGAGCTACCCATTCATGTACGGTATTTTCTGCCCACTGGTATATCTTTCTGTGGCAAGTTGTCTGTTAAAGTCATTAGCCCATTTTTAAAATTCTTTGTTCTTTTATTATGATTTGTAACAGTTCTTTGTAGATTCTGGATATGTGTCCTTTGTCAGATGTAAGTATTGTGAATACTGTCTTAGTCTCTATCTTTTTATTACCTTAATGATGCTTTTCAAAGAGTAAAAGTTTTTTTTTAAATTTTAAAGATTTATCTTATTGTTTTTGGTAGGCAGAGACAGAGAGAGAAGAGGGAGGGCCCAGAGTAGTCTCCATAGTTGTACATCATTCGTTTTTGACATAGTTCTTTTTCACACAGGTGGGCGGGGGGTCACTTAGGGCCAGAACCGGGCGGGGCCTCCTGCATGGGAGGCACACCCCCATGAGCTGGGGTCCAAACTGGGGGGCCTCTCACATGGGAAGCTAACCCCATAGAGAACTGAACTGGGGGCCACACCCCAGTTCAGCATATGGGTCCACACAGGTCGGGGCCGGGATTCGATCCCTGGACCCCGGGTCTGCGAAGCAAGCACTTAACCTGCTGAGCCATCCCGGCATTCCCAGTTTTTAAATTTTGACGTAGTTAAGTTTATCAGTTTTTTCTTTAATAGTTCTTATCTTTTGTGTCCCAAGAATCCTTTGTTGTTATGAAGTTGTGAAGATTTTCCTATTAAAAGTTTTTATAGTTTTAGCTCTTGCATTTAGGTCTGTTAACTTTTGCTTATCTGGGGTAAAAGTTGAGGTTTATTTTATTTCCATTGAACATTGGATAGTCAATTTTTCATTTTTTTTAAAAAGGCTTTTATTTCCCCCATTGAATCGATTCAGTGCCTTAATATAGACTCTGTATGCTCTTGTCTGTCTCTGGTTTCTTGTCTGCCTTATTCATCTATTCGTCTTTAAGCCAGTACCATACTGTTTTGAATACTGTAGGTTTATAATAAGTCTTGAAATCAGATAGTGTAAGCCCTCCAACTTTTGTTCTTTTTCAAAATGTTTGGCTATTCTAGGTCCTTTGTATTTCCATGTAAATTTTCATAACAACCGTGTCAATTTCTGGAAAATATATTTGCTGATATTTTGATTGGGTTTGTGGGGTTTGACATGCGTGGTCATCTTAAGAATATCAGGGGAAGCCGGGATGGCTCAGTGGGTTAAGCGCTCACTTTGCAGCGCTGGGGACCGAGGATCGAATCCCAGCCCTGGCCTGTGTGGACCCATATGCTGAGCTGGGAGCTCCCCCAGTTCAGTTCTCCCTCTGTCTCTGTATCTCTCTCTCTCTCTCTCTCTCTCTCTCTCTCTCTCTCTCTCTCTGTCAAAACCAATTAAAATAAATAAATAAATAAAATACCAATAAACAAAAAAAATGTTAAAAAAATTAAAAAAAAAAAAAAAAAGAATATCAAGGGGAAGCCGGGATGGCTCAGTGGGTTAAGCGCTCACTTTGCAGTGCCGGGGACCGAGGATCGAGTCCCGGCCCCGGCCCGTGCGGAACCATGTGCTGAGCTGGGAGCTCCCCCAGTTCAGTTCTCTCTCTGTCCCTGTATCTCTCTCTCTCTCTCTAAAAAAACAATTAAAAAAAAAATATTTAAGAAAAAAAGAATATCAAGCTTTCCAATTTATTGTCATATATTTCTCCATTTATTTTTTGCAGAATAACTGATTGTAGTTACGATGGTTGAACCTTTCTTTAAAAATAGTGTGAGATTGTTCTGCAGTTTAAGATAGAGTTAATGGCCATCAGATTAATGTTGAAAGCCTGGAATGATATTTAGAAAGTACTGCTTTAAGTTCAGCTTCCTGCACCTCTCAGTGGATAGAGAATCTGCTCTTGAATGGAGGTGAAAGAAGGATAATTGGGACTGAGAGAGAAAGAAGAAATATTACACCTCTTTTGTATCTGAACTTAAAGACAGAACAGAAGTAGGAGAGGGGCTATGGAGTCAAAATAGCTTCTAGTGGTTTGATGTAGTTATCTCATATTCTTTATTGGTATTTCAAATATCACTCTAGATCCCAAGCAAGCATCTGGGAGTAGATATTGAGTTGAGAGGTGTCCTGCTATGTGGTTAGCCTGATAGTATAAACAGTAACTGAAAAACCCATTCAAGTTTTTTTTTTAGTCTAGGGAATGTTTTGTTTATTCTAATATTTCTAAGTTAAGGAATGTTCTTTTTTTTTTTTTTTATTACTGTTAACCTAGTAGCCAAGACTTAAATAAATCTCTACCTTGAAATCCAAAGATTAAACTTTTGCTAATATACTTCCTCCTGATCTTCATGCTCTTAAAATCTAGAGGCCCATATTGTCTGGTTTTGAGAATTTAATTTATAATGTCATTGTTCCAATTTCTGTGAATTTTAATTTAATGAAATTGATCTGTTTTCTCCTAAGAATCACTAAAGGAATAGAGTGTCCTAAAGAAAATACTAATTGCCCAAACTAATTTTAACTCTTATAATTTATCTAATGTGAGAAATTTCTTGACATTTTAAAAAACTTGGTGTAAAGGAAAATTGTTGACCCTTTGGTAACTAGTCAACATTACTATGGACCTTTCTAGTAACGACAAATTGACTGAAGTTGGCTGTGTGTTTGTGTGTCTATATACATCTGTGTGTGTTTGTGTGTGTGTGTGTGTGTGTGTGTGTGTGTGTGTGTAGCAATATTTTACCCAATCCTGAGGCAGTAAATGTTCTCTTATACCTGAACACTGAGAGAATATTCAGAAAAGTTTGTATACTCACCTTAAAAATAATTATGTAAAGAGAATTTAAAGTCACTTTTTCTCCTTCTCTCTCTCACTGTTTCTTCAGGGTAACCAAGAGCCAACAACAACTCCTGACGCAATGGTTCAGCCTTTTACTACCATCCCGTTTCCACCACCTCCACAGAATGGAATTCCCACAGAATATGGAGTGCCACACACTCAGGACTATGCCGGCCAGACCAGTGAGCATAACCTGACACTCTACGGAAGTACGCAAGCCCACGGAGAGCAGAGTAGCAACTCACCCAGCACACAAAACGGGTCTCTTACGGTATGTGAAGTGTGAGATGGAAAATGGAATCGGTGGGTGTCATCTATGAAAAATCTTCACCTCACTCATCATACCAGGAACTCTTTGAATTAACTCAGCACTTAAATTACACTACTTAGTATTTAGGGAATTTCAGTTCTACCCCAAGCATTGTAATTAAAAGATAGGACTCAGAATTAAAACTCAGGAGTCCTCACCCAGGAGTTTACAGCCTAGAAGTGGAACAGACAATATAACAAGGCAAGAGGTGAGGGTATGCTGCTCTTTTTAACTTCACCAGGAACTTCCATTTTGCAAAATCTCATGGTCCCTTCCCTGTTTTCATCTTAAACACAGGCTCAGCAGCATCCTGCACATTTTCTTCTCCCCTCCCTTGAAATACATACTGCTGGCTTTTGTGACAATTCCCTATTCTCCTAAGCAGTAGAAGTTCTTTCTTACTTTCTTTTGCTGGTTCTTCTTTTTCTGTTCAATTTTTAAATGTTGCAGTACAGCTCTATTTTAATACAGATCTTATTTGTGTTCGATAATTCCATCTTGTTAAGGAAGAGAACAAAAAGAAAGGATTACTCCTACAAAAATGTGAGATTTTATTTCTACACTGTATTTTAGAAATTGATTTTAACATTGTGCTAGAAGCTGCTTGTGCTCTTCAGATGAGAGCTTGTAGACAGTCTGTTGGTCCCATGCTGTGCATTAGCAAGAGAAAGCGGTTGGTAGCTGCGGTCTCCCACCTGGATCTGAGGAGGCTTGGTTATCATGGAGCCTGCCTGCAGAGAAGAAAGAACCTCAGTTCCTATATCTTTAGATATCTTTCCAAATGCCAGCAGGCCTAAGTAAGCAAAGTCTCTGAAGTAAACAAGCTTTGGTGAATAATCTTCAGATAGGAGGTTTAATTTGTATACATTTTCTGCCTTCCTATTAGATTATATAATATATTTCTTAAGGGCAGGAACTGTTACTTGTCCTGTTCTTATTACTCCCATTGAAATATAATGGCTGTTTTGTGTTTGTTGAATGAAAAAAAAGAAGCTTATAAAGGCAGAGTTAAGCATCTTCGATTGATTAGTAGTAGTAGATGTTAGTAATATCATTTAAAGTATTTAAACAGAGTTGTTGATAGACCTAAAGTAGAGATTTGAGGAAATAGCTGAGTGGCTCCACCTAACTATGTTAGTTAGCTGTAGACTTTATAACTCATTGGTGAACCTTCAAGCAAAGGTAGCTTAGACTGCACATAGTCTGTCACCCTCAGTTTCTTCACTTTGTGGCAACCCTTTCTTTGGAGTTGAAGCCATAGTTTCTTGCACTCTTCTACTATCAGAAGATCAGTCTAACCATCCTATGTTGGAACTACCCACTGTCACCTTTATTTGAAGGTGCCTTATGGATTTGGTGACTCACTAAAACATGGCCAAGAAGTTAGAGCCGTTAACAGTGGGCCCATTTGCCTAAGTGAGGACTTCTGAAACATAATGGAAAGAGGAGGGCCCAGATCTTTTTATTATACTATGTATTGTTGGGCCATATTGCCCTCAGCCTTCACAGTAGATGTTGTAATTAGCATGTTCTCTTTCCAGGCTACAGTTAGAGGCCTGGGAGTACAAGGGAATTTATTCATCCATCTATCTTCTTTTCCAAAAGAGGCCTTCACTTTTCCCCAATGAAATAAAAGGTAGAGGCTGTTGAGCCTACCCAGTCTACACTTGTTATCAATTTACTCTTAAAAATAATTATTCAGGGGAAGCTGGGATGGCTCAGTGGGTTGAGGGCTCACTTTTCAGTGCTGGGGACCAGGGATCGAATCCCGGCCCCGGCCCGTGTAGACCCATGTGCTGAACTCGGGAGCTCCCCAAGTTCAGTTCTCTCTCTGTCTCTGTATCTCTCTCTCTCTCTCTCTCTCTCTCTCTCTCTCTCTCTCTCTCTCTCTCTCTCTCTCTCTCTCTCTGTCAAAAATAAATAAATAAACCTTAAAAAAAATTATTATTATTTTTTTCCTTTAGCTCTGGAGTTTTGATTCCTATGAGCAGTTTGGCAGTTTCAAAGCTGGATGCATGAGAAAATGTAGCTTGATCTGAAAATGCAAGTGTTGTACAGAAAACTATATTCAGAGCCAGGCATGAATATTTTTGACAAGAAAAAATTGCTCTTTGGTTCATGTAAGACTCAAGACAGCCTTTCAACACATTGTTAATATTGTTACCTTCATGGTTATTACTTCTTTGCTTGCCTTCATTTATTTACTTACTCATCCTCGCCAAAAGAAACTAAAACTAAAAAGTGCTAGGAACCGTATTACTAGACTCTACTGCCCTCCTGGGTCTAAGACAAGGATGAAGAAGCACTAATTAATTTAGAGGCAATGTTTTTCTTATCTGTCTACAAGAGTTGTACATTCCCCACAAATATTTTGTACTGTCTTTTGAAGTCAGTATATCTGATTGGAATCACTGCATTTTAAAGCTAAAATGGATTTTAGAAATCACCTTATGCCTACCGTTTACAGCAGCGGTCAGCAGTTTTAAGTGACTTGGACAAGGTTCAGTGAGTGAGCTGGTCACAGAGCTGAGACGCAGAAGCTGCTTTCAGTCCAGGTTTTTACAGGCTTTTTTCGGCCTACCCATGCAGATTATAAAAAAACAAAAAGGTGGGTAAGCTGGGATGGCTCAGCGGGTAAAGCGCTCGCTTTGAAGCCCCGAGGACCGAGGATCGAATCCTGGCCCCGGCCCATGCAGACCCACATGCTGAACTGGGGTGTGCCCCCAGTTCAGTTCTTGCCGGGACCTATGTGGGAGGCTCCCAGCCCAGTTCCTGCCCTGCGCGGCCCTGTGCCCGCCTGTGGAGTGTAACTATATGGAAAATTAATGTCAACTATGGAGACTGCTCTGGGTCCTCCCTCTTCTCTCTGTCTCTCTCTGTCTCTCCCTGTCAAAAATCAATAAAATAAATCTTAAAAAAAACCAAGGGGAAGCCAGGGTGGCTCAGTGGGTTAAGCGCTCACTTTGCAGCGCCAGGGACCAGGGATCGAATCCCGGCCCCGGCCCGTGCAGAACCATATGCTGAACTGGGAGCTCCCCCAGTTCAGTTCTCTCGCTCTCTCTCTCTCTCTCTCTCTCTCTCTCTCTCTGTCAAAAATAAATAAATAAAAATATTAAAAAAAAAACAACAACAAAAAAAACAAAAAAAAGGCATCCATAGCTATGGTCTTACCTTCTTAGCTTCCACTTACTTCCTCTTCAACTTTAAACCTAAGAATTCCAGATAGAACATACTGACACATTACTTTTCATCCCTCAATTAAAAGTGTGCATTAAAATATTAAACTGTCGGTTAAGTTTAAAATTTTTTTAATGTGAAGTGATCATTATGTGTGTATATAAGTAGTTTTTATATAATTCTTAATTCTTGTTTAAAAAAATAAGTGACTTGTTACGATTTTTGTTTTGCAGTATGATATCGATAATCAGTATAGGATATTACATATGCAAATTATGCCTTTATAATTCCTTTTTTGCAGCACTTTTAGCCCACTGAACTCAGTATTTTCCTAAGAAAATTGAATTACTAGTTTATTGGAAAAAAATGTTAGCTTACATTTAAATACCCAGACCGGACTAGCAATATTGAAATATATGGAAGAAATGCTTAGGCACTTTTCTCAAATAGGGAATTGTTTTATATACATATAAATTCAATTTTCTATGCCCAAAATATGGTTTTATGGTGGCATTAGATAAAATACTTTTATATTAAATATATCACACATGTTTTTATTAGAATGTTATTTTATCACTGAAATACCCTGATTTTTAGTAAATAAGCATATGGGCCATGATTTTACTTAAAAAAAAAATCTTAAGACATTTTTGCTCTTTAACAAGTTCATATGATGTAATTCTATCTGGTTTTAACCTATCACATACCCCATCATAAATATTTATAAAAATGCTTTAAATGCTAACAAATCTAGTTGGTAGATTCAATATGAATTGTAGTTTCTTATTTTTTTAAGTCTCAGGAAAGCAGTGGTGTCCAACCTTTTGACTTCCCTGAGCCACACTGAAAGAAAAAGAATTGTCTTGGGCCACACATAAAATACACTAATGACAGCTGATGAGCTAAAACGGAAAAAAAAAAAAGTCACACAAATATCTCATCGTGTTTTAAGAAAGTTTACAAATTTGTTTTCGACCGCCGGTTGGACAAGCTTGCTATAAAGTGGCATAATGAAACATGTCCCAGCCCACTTTCTAAAGTATTATCAGGAAAAACTGAATCTGGGAGGAAAAAGCTATTTTTGAAAATAGCTTTATTATATAATACCGTGGTGAGGGAGCTCAAGCACTGGAAATTACATTGAGTTTGGTTTAGCTCCCAGCTCCTTCTAGTTGCTAAATGTGTAATCATGAGAGAATTATAACTCTGATACTCGTTTTCCTCATCTGTAAAAAAGGTGATACTCAGGGAAGCCAGGATGGCTCAATCAGTTAAACGCACACTTTGAAGCCCCGGAGACCAAGGATCAAATCCCGGCCGCAGCCCGTACGGACCCATATACTGAACTAGGGAGTGTCCCCAGTTCGGTTCTCACTGGGGTGAGACCCTGTCCCAATTCCTGCCCTGTGCAGCTCCATGCTCACCTGTGGAATGAAACTATGTGGAAAAACCAATGATGTGCAACTATGGA